>JBBPTN010000412.1:0-18156 GCA_038094075.1 Xerocomus spinulosus
TGCACCTTTTCTCAAGAACTTCTTCCCCTATTGGCTTGAGGCCATCAGTCTTCTCTCCTCAGTCTCACTTCCATCCATTCCATCTGCTCTACAGGCCTGTACTATCCTGAAGTCATGGGCCAAGGTGAGTAGCAACCTAATGGTCAAGAATTAATGCTGATCAAGATATGTTAGGATGATGAGATTGCAACCCTAGCAACAGAGGCATTCCAGTTCATTCAAATATCTGCACCTGTCCTCAGAGAATCTACTCCCCACCTGTATCTATCAGTCATGGCCCAGACCCCTTCTAGCTCACCACTATGCAAGCTTTGGAATGGCCACCTCCAAAAGCATATCCAAGTCACATCTTCACATCCAGCAAGTTGGCCAGCAGGAATTCATGAGCTTCGTGGTCATGTAGGTTGTGTACGCTCAGTTGCCTACTCTCCTAATGGCAAGTATATTGCCTCTGGCTCTGATGACATGACTATCAGAGTCTGGGATGCAATTACTGGGCAAACTGTGACAGACCCATTCCAAGGCCACACTGATGCTGTTCGTTGTGTTGCCTATTCTCCTGATGGAAAACATATTGCCTCTGGCTCCCGGGACAAGACCATTCTAGTTTGGGATGCAAATAGTGGGGAAATAGTGTTGGGTCCACTCCAGGGGCACAATGATACAGTTTACTCTCTTGTCTATTCCCATGGTGGAAAACATATAGTCTCTGGTTCCATAGATAGAACCATCAGAATTTGGAATGCTGCCACAGGAGAGGCTTTAGTAGACCCATTTCAGATGGGTTCATCCATTCTCTGTACAGCCTATTCCCCTGATAAGGACCATATTGTCTCTGGCTTCTCAAGTATTGAAGTTTGGGATGCAATCACAGGACAAAAAATAGCAGGGCCATTTCAAGATGCTGGTTTTATTCTCTCTATCGTCTATTCCCCTGATGGCAAGTATATTGCATCTGGTTCTAATGATGGGGCTATCAGAGTTTGGAATGCAAATACTGGGCAAATTATGACAGACCCATTGCAAGGTCACACTGGTCCTATTAACTCTGTTGCCTACTCCTCTGATGGCAGGTACATTGTCTCTGGCTCTGCAGATATGACCATTAGAGTCTGGAATGCAATTACTGGTGAATGTGCAACAGGTCCATTATGTGGACATATCAATTCCATTGGCTCTGTTGCATTTTCCCCCAATGGGCAGAATATTATTTCTGGGTCCCTAGATAAGACTGTTAGAGTCTGGAATGTAGCCATTGGGAAAAATATGGCAAGCCCATTCCAGGGACACACTAACTTTGTTAACTCTGTTGTCTATTCTCCTGATGGAAAGCATATTGCCTCTGGTTCTAAAGATACAACTATCAGAGTCTGGGATGCAATCACTGGTGAAACAGTTGCAGGCCCATATCAAGGACATACTAGTTCTGTTTCCTCTGTTTCCTACCATCCTGATGGCAAGCACATTGTCTCTGGTTCCTTTTATAAATCTATTAGAGTCTGGAATGCAACCACTGGAAAAACTGTGCTAGGCCCTTTTCCAGGGCAGAAAAGCCCTGTTAGCTCTGTTGCCTACTCCCCAAATGGCAAGCAAATTGTCTCTGGGCTAGAGTCCTTCAGTGAAGCCATGAGAGTCCAGGATTCAATAACTGGAGAAACAATTGCAGGCCCATTTCAAAAACATGAGCTTGTTTCCTCTGTTTCCTACTTTCCTGATGGCAAACATATTGTCTCTGGTGCCTGGGATTACACCATTAAAGTCTGGGATGCAACCACTGGGAAAGCTGTGGCAGGTCCACTCAAAGGTCACACTGCACCTGTTTTCTCTGTTGCCTGTTCTCCTAATGGAAAACATATTATCTCTGGCTCTCAGGATAAGACTATTATAGTTTGGGATGCAGCCAGTAAAAAAGTGGTAGGTGTATTCCATGGGCACACAAGCTCTGTTATGTCTGTTGCCTATTCTCCTGATGGAGAGTATATTGTCTCTGGCTCCAAGGATATGACCATCAGAGTTTGGAATGCAGCTACAAGGGAAACTGTGGCAGGTCCATTCCAGGGGCACTCAAGCCTTGTTAGCTCTGTTGCTTTTTCTCCTGATGGCAAATACATTGTCTCTGGCTCCAATGATTGTTCCATAAAGATATGGGTGGTGAAAGATCTATTCCTGTTCAATAGCTTGTTATCAGGTGATGGCTGGATTCATTTTTCTGATGGTACTCTCCTTGGCTGGATTGCTCCTTGGAATAGGCATGCCTTTCATCTTCCTGTTCATTCTTTAGTCATTGCTTCTGATAGAAGCTACCCAGTTCAGTCTGATTGTTCTTTGGTTGGAGAGTCCTGGGCCTCTTGCTGGGTGTAACTTCCATGCATATTTCACAGATATCCCTGTTAAATATCCTGCAATAGCCTCTATGAAATTTGTTCCCAATGGTAGTGCTTTGTCAATGCAATTTATAAAGACAATCAAGGGAAGTGTTATGTGGTATGTCACACTACATAAGATTGCATCTTTTTCTTTTTCTTCTTCAAGTGGCATGCTCGGTGTGAACATGTCAAACACTTTGCTCTGTTTTTGATCCTGAAGCAACCCGACACAGTCGGACAAGAAGTACTCCGGAACGATGGAGGTCATCACGAATTGTTAGCTTCCTCGAACCGCAGGTTCCGTCTTTCGTCCACAGTGATATTCATTGGTCGGTATCGAACGACACTGTTCGAGAAGAACCCTACGACCAAGCCCGTGGGCCACTGGTGCGATGGTATTTCCCGTAAACCAAAACTGACCCCCGATCGCCGGGTGCTATACTAGAGGCGGCTTGACCAGTAACGCCGCATTGCAACCATGCGGCACCCTTGTGAACACAAGGCTTGAAAGTATGGATCCAACCGTGTAAGAGTCTCGCTGATTTGAATCTATTCACATACTGAACTCGTCGTAGGGAATCACTGTTGAGGGTGTGGCTATCACCGAAGTACTGACGCTTGGCCAACATTCTCACTAATATTCTTAGACATCGAACTTTGCACCAGGCAAGGCATATACGTGGGCTTGTAAGGCAATACTATGTTAAATTTTGCATGGCAGTCCAAACGACACATGCTTGACGAGGAAAGCCGAAGTGACAGGAAATTCCATATCTTGGAACAAAAAATGGTTTTTGTGCGTACATCCCTTGCTTTATACAACGAGCCTAATATTCGTAGTGACACTTCTGCCCTCGCCACCAGGGTTTACGAGAAGCACCTCATCGGCAAGGATAAGCTGGTCGCAAGTGTCACCAACACCCTCAACAGTGTATTTGGAAGATAATTTAGAAACCGGAAAGGCCACTCCTCCCAAGTTCGGATCAGAAATCACAGTCAGACCAGTCTTGTCCGGAGTCCGTCAAACCAGTTAGGTCGCATCACCGATCCCCAATGCCCGTCGGTACCATTGATCATAGTCAGCGAATGAAGCAGTGAACGCTCACTCATGCAAACTCCACGATGGCGTTGCTGCAGTAATACTCACTAGGATCGGAATCCTGCGCTGGTTGAGAACGGGCTCGCCCGTCATTTGGTAAGTGCAGTGGTATGAGCAGATGCGCGGAGAACGTGGCTAGACTGCCAAGTGAAGTGCGTTAGCATCACTCCGTCGACTCGGTGCTCTCTGGACCAGACCCAAATTTTCAACATGCAGTTAGGGTCCACATTTCAATTAGACAACGCCTATGCTTTACGGACCAACAGTCAGGTCATCCAGAGCACAAACAGTCAGAGACTCACTACATTAATCACCACAGGCGATCGTTCAATCGAACGCGTCCCCTTTGACGTGTGTTTGCAAGAGTTCTATGTCATCGTATGGTATGCCATTTCCAATGGCATGCGTCTTTCCTCTCTTCACGACCTCCCACTCTATCCGAAGAAACACCCATACCCATCTCCGCAGCAGCTCTGCAATTTCGAGCCAAAAAATGACCGCAGTTCCTTCTGATTGTGAGTAGAGATGACTCGAAAGCTTGATAGACCACGTCATTCGGAGGATAAAGTTCAGAAAGATAACCATCGGGTATACTGGAAGGGGATATAGGAGAACTGCACGCAGTCCGTATGGGTATGAAGCACGACGATGTCCGCTAGTTGACGATGCACCATTTAATGGATACGGAGAACCCCTTTGTGCCCTCGTGGAACCAAATGCCACGAGATCAAGGCCCCAGTCGTTGGTCAAATCCCACCAAAACGAATACAATGAATTGATCACGACTGACACCAGCCTGATCAAACGCGGGAAAATGAAGTGATTACAATCGATCGGGAGAGACCGACATACCATAGACGAAAGAGTGGGTGTTCCCCATGCCAACTTTGTTGAGCGACCGTATTTCCGTGGATTTCGACCAGGTCAGAAATTACAATTCTCTGAGCGGCAGAGAGAAAGATCACAGGAAACGACGATGCGTATTTGATCGCATTGAACAGTGGCCGACGACTCGCGTTCGTCGGAGATCTGTACTCGATCAGACATTGACGTAACCGAACCAGGTAAGGCAAGCTGCTGTGACCTCAGTACCCCCCTGGCCGGAGTGCAGGTGGCGTCTCACCTCATGAGGCATGGTAGTATCCACTGGTACCAGCCATCTTGTGATGGAAGTTGTAACAAACTACCTCCAGGAAGGAGCATGCATAGCGATAACCACATGTCACCGAGGACTTTTGCAAATGATGTTAAAACGTCGGCAAAAACGACGTCCGAGAAATAAACCGAGCCGTCAGAAGGTGCAAGGCACCTCGCGGCAGCACTAGAAGGTGACATTAAAACAGGACATGCACGAATACAGTTTGATGACGCACAAGAGGAACCAGTCGCGTTCGCGTTTGTTAAGGTTGTCGTGCGGGTACACAAGCGCCGTCAACACCACGAGCATGCACACTGCAGGGACATATCTGAACATATCCACGAGCGCGGGATCTGACTGCGTTGCCGCCCGAAAGACAAGCCAGACGACGACACACCAGGCTGCGTACTGGACGAACATTCGGTAGAGCGGCACGTAATAAGCGCGCGGAGGGAGTGGTCCAGTAGACGAGGAGGACCTCAGCGAGAGGTGGCTGGCTGCATGAAACGCCAACACGGCGGGACCGTCGATACCTAGAATTTGTAGTCCATGGAGGTTCGTTGCCCATCCCAACACACCCAGACCGACGAGAAATAAGACACGAAATGGGAGCGGAAATGCGACTACGAGTGGGACTTCATTGACGGTGTTCATCGCTCATACATGTAGGAAACAGAGAAATTTTGGACGAGTAAACGAAGCTGCGGTGAACTGCATCTTCATCCATACATCACGTGGCGGTGGAGCTGTACACTTTGACGAGTTACTTTCACTACACTTTTACTAGTGCCTTCACGCAAGCACAAGCCATGGCAGACACCAAGTCTGGGGCATACGCCTCCAAGGCGAGCGACACCGACTTTAGAAAGAAATGGGACAAGCAAGAATACACGGAACGCGCGCGAAAGAAGGACGATGAAGAGAGAGAACGCATGCAGGAGAACGAAGCACGCATGAAGCAGGGTCTGTCTCACATCCACGTCCATTACACCTACTTGACATGTAGTCCTCCATTCCGACAGGTAAAGCACCCCGGAGAGGGCGAAAGGAGGACCTCCCGAAACCGACAGACCTTATGAAACGTCGTGAACACTCTTTAGAGCTCGACAAGAACCTCAATAAGACGATGGTCGTCCAGCACCCAGGCGGCCGTGGCCCTGGTCAACCTGGTTTCTTTTGCGAGACATGTGGTCGGACGTACAAAGATACCACAGGCTACTTGGACCACATCAACGGCAGATCTCGTTTGTTTCTCTCGTTTACTGTCTCTTGGCAAGATGTTGACGGAACCATGTAGATCTTCGGAGGTTGGGGCAGACAACCCGTGTGGAACGCTCGACGATAGAGCAGGTTCGTTCGCGGATAGCGCTACTGCGAGAAAAGACAAAAGAAGCTTCTACCGCAAAGTCATTCGACTTTGACAAACGACTCGCAGAAGTCAAGGCCCAAGAGGCCGCCCGACGTGAAGAGAAAAAGACCCTGAAACAAGCACAAAAAGAGGAGGCACGGATACGTCTCGCAAAAGAATCCAACACGGAGGTCGACGCTGAAATGTCAGCTCTCATGGGTTTCGGTGGATTCGGTTCAACCAAGAAATGACTCATCTTTCGTGTCCCATTCAGGTTCTGTACTAACATCCTGTATTTCTATATTACCAAAAGCTTTACAGACATCCTATGCATCCTTCAGACCCTCTTGTCGTTCCACCTGGTACTCCAAGGTATAGTACAAACTTGTTCTCTCTTCCTCTATTGCTTCAGCCCCCTTTCAAGCTCTAACCAAAGTCAACGAGAACTTGACGTCTGCAACCTCCTGCTCCTCCTCGACAATCAAATGACCACCCTTTCGTTCCCGAACATCAACAGGCACGCTCCTCACCGTCTTTTGAATAAACTCTGCATGCTCCTTGATCGCATCCAACAACTCTGCCCCCGACCCATCCTCAAACTTGTAATACACATGCACATCATCCGTCGCCTGCAACCCTGCCTTCTTTCTTAGCTTCTGCACCCGGTTGACCAACTCGCGCCCGAGCCATTCGCCCATGAGCTCTGGGTGCACCTGCACATCCAAACGCACGACCACGTCATTGTCCGTGTGCGTCGCGTACTGGCCCTCGGACGCAGGCGGCAGCTCGAGGTAGCGCTGGACGGTCAAGTCTCCCGCGACGAGCTCGATGCCGTCCACGGTAAGCTTGCCGCTGTCGACGTACGCCTTGACGGCATCACTCGTGACGCCCGGGAGCGCGTTCTTGACCCGGGCGAGGTCCTTGCGGAGTTTGCGGCCCAAAACGCCCCAGTCAGCGACGGCGCGGTAGCGCACGCCTGACATGGATTCGTCCGAGGTGAAGATGACATCCCGGACGTTGAGCTCGGAGAGGATGTACCGCTGAAGAGACGTCACGTCTGCAATATACTGCGCATCGGGGTGGAACACCAAAAGCTCTTTGAGTGGTGTCTGTTTTTGAAAATGCGTCAGCGTCGGGTAATATGACGAGCGACTGGGACGGACCTTGAGTGAGAGGTTGTGTTTCTCACGAATGTTTCGCGTCAGATCGATCACGGCCTTCATCCGCTGTACCTGTCGCTCAATCACGGCGTCAAAGTACTCCTCCTTCACCTCTGGGAAACTCAAAAAGTGCACCGAACGCGTGTCTGGGACCGATGGGTCCTCGGGTATGTACTCGCGCAGTGTTTGGTATAGGTTTTCCGTCAAGAACGGCGTGTACGAAGACTGTGCCGTTGTTAGCGCCACCATTCCACCAACACGACAACGCTCACCATCGTACGACACAATGTGAACAACGTCTCGAACAAGGTGTTCAACGCAGTAATCGTGTCCTCTGTTCCGTCCTCACCCTTCAACCTCCGCCGGTTGAACCGGATATACCAATTTGTCAACTCATCGACGAGATCCAGGAGCCGCGGGAGAATGCTGTACAGCCTGTACGCCGCCATCTCCTCGCGGAACAACAAGATGAGGGATTGACAGCGCGCGAGGATCCATCGGTCCATGACGTTGTTTGACAGCGGCGCGTGAGGGTTATATTTAAACGCGATCCCAGCCGTCTTTTGCAACAGGCTCGCTTGGCCGAGGAAGAACCGAAACGCGTTCAGCCAGGGAAGCATAACGCGCGAGACGACTTCGTGCACGCCCTCCTCCCGGAACCGAAGGTTCTCACCACGGACGATCGGCGAGTTGACCAGAAACATCCTAAGCGGACACTCAGCGTCATGTTGCAATGAACATGAGTAACACGAACCTGACGGCGTCGGCACCATACTTTTCAAACATTACGTTCGGATCGGGGTAGTTTCTCAGACTCTTGCTCATCTTCTTGCCGTCTGCGGCTAGCACGAGTCCGTGGACGATCAGGTTTTTCCATGGCGCTTTACCAAACAAGTGGGTCGAGAGCACGAGCAGTGTGTAGAACCATCCTCGTGTCTGATCCATACCTTCACACACGAAATCCCCGGGGAAACTGGTTTGGAAAAATTCCTTGTTCTCGAACGGATAGTGGATTTGAGCGTATGGCATGCTGAAGCCGAGGTCACTCGAACGAGCGTGTGTCCATCCAAGACGTGCTTACCTGCCCGACTCGAACCAACAGTCAAAGACTTCTTCGACCCTCTTGAGGGCGCCCTTTCCCCTTTGCGAGGGGATGGTCAGGTGGTCTATCTTGTCCCGGTGGATATCAGTAATCCCGGTCACACCGGTCAACCGCTCCAATTCCTCGATGGAGCCGACGGCGACGACCTGAAAGACAATTCTTCTCAGTCACAGCTCCTCCGTGGATACATATCAATCAGACGGACCTCTTCAAAGTCATCGCTCGCCCATAGTGGTAGAGGTGTACCCCAGTAACGATTTCGTGAAATGTTCCAATCGCGTGCATTGGCAAGCCAATTTCCAAAGCGGTTATCACCAACAGATTGAGGAACCCTGGGCGAGTTCAGTTGGGTGGCGTCGTCAAAAGGACCTTTTAGTTTCTTACCACAACGTTTCCTTGTTGTTGGCGACGAGCTGATCCTTGGTGGGTTCTACTCTGACGAACCAGGAGGGTATCGCTCGATAGATAAGAGGTGTACCTGATCTGTAAACCAAGTTGTGTGAGGCCACGGCTTGATAGACAGCATTATTGAGATAGATACCTCCAGCAGAAAGGGTAGGAGTGATTGACGGTGGATTGGATGACAAGACGACCCTTGGCTTTCAAGTGCTTGATAATCTCCTTGTCTGCTGCCTATACAACCGTCTCGTCAAAAGAGGCGAAACAACAGACGATCATGCGCTGACTAACCTTGATGTGCACGCCTTCGTAATCTGTGACCGGTTTGACGAATCTACCGACATCGTCTAAGGGACAAGGCGGCATCTCGTCTGCGGCCACAATGCCGTGTTCCCTCGCGATGCGGTGATCGTCCTCACCAAATGCAGGTGCTTGATGGACAATTCCTGTGCCATCTTGATCGGTGACATATGTATCAGAGACGACGATAAATGCCCGATCTTCAAACTACGAGGATGAGTTTCCCAATGCCCGAATAAAACCATGTTCTCACCTGCTCCGTAAAATATTCAAAGAGCGGCACGTATCGCCATCCTTTAAGATCCACGCCCTTGAACGTCGCCGTCTTCTTGAACTTGGCCTTTTTCGGATCCTTGTACAGCGTCCCTAGCAACTTTTCGCAAAGAATGTAATTCGTGTCCCTCTCCTCGTCGTGGATCTTGATGTACGTAAACTCTGGATGGACGCACAAGGCCAGGTTCGACGGCAACGTCCACGGTGTCGTTGTCCACGCCAACAATGACGTCGTCGGATCGTCCACCAACTGAAACGCCACCGTCACCGCCGGATCATTCACATCCCGATAATCCAACCCCGCCTCAAAGTTCGACAGAGGCGTCGTACACCCCGACGAATACGGCATCACCCGCGTACCGCGGTACACCATGCCCTTCTTCCAGAGCTCTGCAAACGCCCACCAGACGCTCTCCATAAAGGACGTGTTGAGCGTCTTGTAGTCATTGTCAAAGTCGATCCATCGGCCCATGCGCTCGACGGTGGTGCGCCATTCAGACGCGTAGCGCATCACGATCGCGCGGCACTCGGCGTTATACTTGTCGATCCCGAGTCGCATCACGTCGTCGCGCCCGGTGATGCCCAGCTTTTTATCGATCTCGTGTTCGACTGGGAGACCGTGTGTGTCCCATCCGAATCGGCGGGGTACGTGGTGTCCTGTAACGTGTGCGTAGCGCGTCACGATGTCCTGCAAGAGTGGTCAGAGATCGTGTTTTCGTCCCGAGGCAGAGGCGTACCTTGATCGTACCGGCAAGGAGATGGCCATAGTGCGGCAAGCCTGTTGCAAACGGCGGGCCATCGAAAAAGACGTACTCGGGTTTGCCCTCGGAGAGCTTGACGCTCGTCTGGAACGCGTCGATCTCGCGCCAGTATGCGAGGACTTTTTCCTCTTCTTTAGAAAAGTTGAATGGCTGTGATACTGCACGAATCGGTCGGATAGGATGGGTAAGAGCGGGTTACAACTCACTGTCGTGCTTGGGAAACGGCATAGTGGGTGATACAGAAAACGGATGATCTGTAGCGACACACGACTCGATGGCGCGTAGACAATTAGACAAGACCATACTTACTCTAATCGCGTCCGTATCCCCCGTGGTGTTGGTGCAGAGTCAAGCGTTGTTCTGACTCGAAGAGATAGAATACCCGCACGTGACCCAATAATTAGCCCCTATCTCTCTGCCCATGCCCCATCCAACCGATCCAACACGCCCTGAACTTCTCTCACCGCCGCCTTTCGCTGCACCCTCGCCTCTGGCCAGTCCACCCCGGGCACAAACATCGCATCCAACCGCAACAACGACTGCAACAACAACTCTGACAGGCGCGTGTGATCCAACGCCGTCGGTCTCACCACAGCCTCACCCGACAGCGCACCCACAAACGCCTCCACATCCGGCACCACCCTCGCCCGTACCCTCTCCAGCTCTGCCCTGATCGCACCAATCGTTGCTTCCTCCGTCTGCCCCGGTTTACTCTCTCTCTCCTTGGTCTCTTTTTCAGGGACGTCGCCGCCGATCAACATGATCGTTGCGCCTTCCTTGAGTTTATACATCGACACTGCAGCTTGTCAACATCTATCTGAAGAGAGAGGGAGGAGACGTACGGGGTGCACCGTCGTCTCGCATCACTCCGCCCTTGTACACCAACTTGAACGCATTCGCGGGTAACTGGGTATAATTCGCCAACACAGTGCGCACCTGGCCCAGTGGTGTATCCAGAGAGGGCATCGGGAAATGAAGGATATCGCGACCCCATTTAACGTGTAGCATGTCGGAAAAACGATGGCGTGGATGAGAGCGACGGGTCTGCTTGCCAGTCAAAATGGCTTGAACGAGTGCGAAAAATGCACGGAAAGACAGCACTAGGCTGAACGCGACTACCAGTCAGGTTAGCGTCCGTGCTAGACAAGGAACAGTGTGGATTACCAGAGTAGAGTGGAGACAGCTTGACGTGTCGAAAAATGCAGCGTGGCCGGAAACGGAAAGCAATCACTCCGTCCACTCCACTGCTACAATTCGGTCAAAAAGCCCCTGAGAAAGTCACTCTACAAAGTACAAGTACGCGACACCAAAACGACCAAGTCAACGAAAAAAAGAAAAAAAAAACATGGTGACCAACAACTAAACAAGTAAGATACCATAGCGTTGGGTAAGTAGGTTCGGGAATGCACGTGTCAATGAGTATGAGAGGGTATCAAAACGACCTGCGTTGGTTGTGTACATAGTAATGCCCGAAAAAGAGTGCGATGAGGATGGGATCAGATGGATGAGTGGAGGGCAGCAAACAGCCAAATCGCACAGTACACCAGTCGCAGGATACAGGATGAAAGGTGTGAATTGGACGACAGGTGGATCTCTGTCCACATCACCGGTCGCGAGGTGAAGAGCGTGGGGACGGGGTCCTCCTTGGGAGACGTCATAAAGTGAAAGCGCTTCGGGGACATTGAGCTCACTCATAGACTGTCAACCCACGCCGACCCCGTTCCCGCCATTCGATTGCACGCGTCGCCCAACCTGCCATGTCGACCTCGCGCCCTTCGTCCTTCTTCATCCACGGGTGCGCCTACAGGGCTCGTTCAACATACCCCCAAAGAACAAAATGGATAGAATACGCACAAGCAAATCAGGATACGTCGCTCGTTCCTCCGCATTCTTGATCAGGCACCGCCGTACCCAATCACGTGCTTCGGGCGACCATGTCCTACGATGCTTGCCATCACCGTTTTCTTCCACGCTCAGTAAATCACCGTCGACTTCATCAGGAGACTCGTCGTCATCGGGAAGACCAGGTGCTTCCCCGTCGACAATGGCACTGAGCTGTGCAAACACGTTTTCATACGTCTCAGGGGGGTATGGGTATCTAAGATGAATTCATATAAGACAGCGCATCGCCAATGATAAAAGAAACTTGCTTTCCCCTAGCAATTTCTACAATGGAAAGACCGAGGGACCACACATCAGCGCTGACGGTATACGAGTTGAAGACTTCGTCCACGTTTGACGACGAGGGTGATGACCCTTTTATCCGCTCGGGCTGTGAATCGCGACCGAGATGAGATAATAAGCACACCAATGACAAGAATAGCGGAAACGATGACGACAACCACAGCAAGTATGACTCACCGCCATATAACTCTGGCATCCGACATTGGTACGTGCTATGCTTTTTTCGAGTTGGCCGCTGACGCCAAAGTCACACAGCTTGATTTGGCCCTTGCGGTTGACGAGAACGTTGGTGGGTTTTACGTCCCGATGCATGACACCCAAGTTGTCCTTGAGAAAAGCGAGACCTTTGGTCATGGATGATGCAATGTGCCGAAGATGTTCCTCTGCGAGGGGTGCAGGACTAGATGTCCAGGCAGAACCGGGACTGGATGAGATACTAGGAGGGAGGGAGACATTCCCATTTGGGAAGCAGCAGAGAGAGGCAAGAGAACCACCGTCCATGTACTCCATGCAGTAATAAACGCATGACTCGACAAAAAAAGCACCATAGAATTCGACAATGAAAGGGCTTATGGCACGGTGGAGGATATCGAGCTCCATAAGGATGCCATTGAGCCTTGTGGAGTCAAGTTCTAAGCGAATTTCCTAAAGGGCACACAGCGACGGGATCAGTGACTAGATGACGTCTAGGACACGCAAGCGGTACCTTCATAGCAAGTGCAACGTTTGTCGGCTTGTGCAGCACCTTTTTTACGGTACCATAGTTGCCTCTACCGAGTTCGTGTTCGAGGATGAGCTGGTCCATGTTTATCGCATATGAAGAGCCATTTGAGAAATCGACGCCGGATGCATGGATGACAGCTTTTCCAGTGAAGTTGAGACGACCAGATGGATCGCTGGGAAGAACGTTGGACGGGAGAGACGGGGAATGAAAAGAGGACATACACGATTTTGTTAAAGTTTGCAAAAGGGGTATCAAAGGTGGAGGGAGCACGACGACCAGCGTCGGCCAGGGAGGGTCTACCTAAGCCGAGTCCAGCATTTGCAGCACTGATGGCAGCGTCCGGGTTTATATCGGACAGTTTGAAGGCGGGCTTGTTGCGTTTGGCAGTGGGAGCACCACGGGGGGTAGATGGGGAAGGGAACGAGTTGGGCTGGTGAAAGACAGGGCGCTGTACGTCGTCCAAATCCGTGCGCCGCAGAGCCTGTGCAGCAGAGTCGAGTGAGAATGACACAGAACTAGGCGAGGCGGGCGCGCCACGGTTGAGCATCTGCATAGCAAGGTAAGGAGAGGAAAGAGAGAGGTGACAGGACGCACGGCCATCATCTTTGCTTGCAGAGAGGGTGGAATAGGACCGTTTCCGGGTCTGTTTGAGAGCATGCCACTCAGTGTGTTTCTCGGCACCGGTCCATGCTGCGGGCTCGGCTGGTTACGGTTTGGCTGTCTGTTGGACGACAAAGGGAACGGTGGGGGTCTTTGTTGTGCGGGTTGCTGGGATTCTTGCTGTGTGTCTCCGTTGTCACTGGTGGGGTGCATGGCTTGGAGGAGTGGAGAGAAGAGTGATAATCGAGATTACCATATATACTCGGGGAGTGGAACGAGTCACATGTCACGCAGACAAGCCAGTGGACTCTCTGCAAAAAATGATCCGTCCGGCAGAGATCGACGCTCCGCGAATACAATTAGAATATGATGTCATGACGGGGATCAACAACCAGGTCTATTGGCCAGTCCATGTTCCGAAATACTGTTGGTATTGTAAAACGTAATGTCGCTTTGCCTCCGAACTGGCTCTGCCAATACGACAGACACCGGCGCCGCACGCTCGGACTCGACCTGCCTCCGACGGTCGGCAAGTGTGTCGTGGAGCTGTGCTCATTTCTCGATCGGCCAATGGGGAGAACAACAGCCGCTGAATGGCATTCGCATGTCAAGTCAGCCCCGAGTGTTTACCCGGTCATCCGGGGTCTTGTGACGCTCTCTGGTTATCTCCAAGCGAACGACGATTCCGATCAATCAGACTACAAGTGACGTCAAAATGAACTCGTCACTTTGTTTCAGTAGCTATCATTCCGTCGCCGACCCAATCTGGAAAAGTCCGCGCTCCTCGGCCCTCGCTTGCCAGCTCACAAGGGCCATGCCGACGTCGATTTGACATGCCGGTCTTGGTCCGATCCCAACTCCGCACAGCGGCAAGTCGTGTTTCCGCTCGTATCCACGAGGGATGTGACCAAGGCAGAGCTCATATTCACTGCTGGGATGGGTAACAAGTCTGTAGAATAAATAAGAACAGCGGGGTATGACACACTCTATTCCGGATTCCGGCCCACACACCGCAGGCCGTCTAAAACGGCCGTGGTAGATTGACGTACCCATTCGACCCCGCCCCGGCATCCCCCCAACACCCCCACCCACTCCAGATAACCCAGACGACCAGGAAATGCAACCCAGTCGCATAACCCACAAATGCTAACCTTGCTCGTCGGTGGCCGAGCACCGTGCGTGTGAGCTTGAGCAGCAGACGCTCAGGGAGCGGCAAGGACGTATATGCCTGCGTCGCTTCCTGGTGATACCATCAGCATCTGTACCCAAGCATGTGCGATGTACGTACCCGTCCTCGGAAAGCTTCAAACGGATTCATCGTCTCCTCGTACCGTTGCCGCCACTTCCCTAGCTCCACCTCATCTTCGTCACCACCATCCCATGTCCCACCGACCCTGCTCTTGGCAGCCCTGTGCGATTGAGATGTCCCGGGTAGCGGATCCAACTGCGACACAGATGACGACTCCCGGTAGCTCTGCATATACCGTACCTTTTCATACAGTTTGAGATTGTCTGATTGCAACGACTTGATCTCGGATCGCAATTCCGATATCGACTGGAACTGGCGTCGAAGTTCCTGCAAGCACGATGAGCGTCGTTAAAGAATCAGAGTAGATACACACCTCCTCCAACTCGGCGTTTCGTGCTCTGAACCGGTCCCGCTGGCTAGTCACGATCGGCAATATCGATGTATCTGCAGACGAGGTGAACGGTATGGGTGTGCTTCGCGTCGTACTGCTCGACGACTCTCCCTTCTTGTTGTCCAGTCCTAGGTCAAGACCAAGACTCGCTAGCGTATCGTCGATGCCCATCGTGTTGCCGGATTTCGCGGCCCGGTTATCGAGTGCCAGAAGATCCGTCTCCAGCTTCTCATTGAGAACTCTCTGTTTGGAGAGTTCCGTCCGGGCCGTGTCAAGCTCGGTTTGTGTGGACTTGAGTGACTCTTCGAGTGACGTATGCAGAATCTGATGCTGTGAGTGGAGCAGTTGCCAAGGCAAAACAAGCGTCTTACCCTAAATCGCGTGAGTTCTTCGAGAATACGCTTGTTTTTGCTTGCAAGCAACACCTCGAGACTCTTTCCATGCTGGGCATTCGCCTTGTCGGCGTTTGGATCTGGGAGATGTACACCGTCCGACTCGTGCGAAGACCAATCATCGCCATCTGCATCCGAGGCGTCATCGTCAAGACCACCAAACTCGACATACTATTCATCCGATGAGCGATTTGAGACCGGGGTTGGTGCAATATGTGGCAACTGACCTTCATGATCTCGAGCTCCCGCTTGATTTCATCGTAATCGGCATATGTCGCAAGCTTGTGCTTTAGCGTATCGACTTCGACTTCCAAGTCTTCCTTTTCTCTTACTTCTCGCTTCGCACCCTCCTCATCCAGTCTTGCAAGCTGTGTTTGTGCGATAGATAATTGGGATTGCGCAGTCTGAAGCTGTGCTGTAAGGTCTGCAGTGGTTGACTCGAAACCTAAGAGACGCGACCGGAGATTGGTTATCCTGCACGACCAGTGAAATTCGGATACTGCAGACAAGAAATCAGACATACAATTCTGTATTCTCACTCTCTGCCCTCAGAGATTCGATCTCAGCACGCAATTCTTCCTGTGAGAATGTCTCAGAAAGGACAGATGCACAGGGAAAAGGTGGACGCACGTTCCGCCCTTCGACAGATGCGACTCTGCTATTGGCTCGCTCAAGGTCCGCGAGAACCATGTCTGCCTCTGCCAGTCGCGAGACAAGATCTTGATCTGCACGCGAGCTAACGTCCAAGAGACGCGCCTGGTTGGTCTCGTTTGACAGTCGCAATTCACGAAGCTGTGACTTGTAGAGCTTGACTTGACGCGTCAAGTCCTGCTCACTGCAACACACTATGAACGCGACGGACGGCAACCATCCGTGACACTCACCGCTCCTCATAATTCCGCATACGTTCGTCATACGTCGCGTTGAGCTCGTTCTCCTTTTGCGAGACCTTTTCCGTGATCAACTCATCCATCTACCTCCGCTTTGATGAGCATCCGCCCTCTTCACGACCGCATATACCCACCTTGCTCTCCAACGTCTCCACCCTCTTCTTTGTACTGTCCAACGTTCCATGCTCCCGCCTCAGCTCAGCATTCTCACCCTTTAGTTTTGCCACCTCGGCCTTGAGTCCCCCCACTTCAGCGGTCAACGCCGCGTTTGTCTCGGACGTGATCGTTTGTTCCACGACACCTTCCAAGAGCGGATACGGATCCGGCGCTTCCGCAAACACCTTGTACACATTCAAAAACGCCGACTCGGCAACTTTGGACCGCTTTGTGAGATTGTCAATCTCTTGTTGGTACGCTACCAGATATGCGTGCGTTAGTTGCGGGTCAGAGAACAACAAAGGGCGTACCCTTGAGCAGTCCCTTGAACGCATTGAGCTTTTCTTCGTCTGGAATCTTTTTGAACTCTGCAAAGTCGGTCAGGGGGACGCCAAATTGCTGGGACACGTAACGCGCCTTTGGTACGCTCGGCGAGGCCTTTGCGACTGAGCACGTTCTCTTTCTGGTTCTCGACAATCTCGATGCCCTGTGCGTCGAGCGTCTTTTGGAGCTCTTGGAGGTTAATCGCTGGAGCGTCGTAGCGGACATGTCCAGTGTGCAAGGTACAGATTCAGTGTCCAGAAGAGTCGGGTGCATGAGTGAGCAGTGTAGGCTAACAATGGACTGCACACCTTTCCATGTCACAAGGGCTCCAGAGAAATTGTGCTGTTCTGTCGAGCCCATTGCGACTCGGACAGTACTAAAAGTGTAGCGTACTTGAGCGTCGCCAAGTTCAACAGCAGTGGGTGATAGCGTTCGCACAACTCTGCAAAACAACCACTACGACTCAAATAGTAGCGTTCCCTAGTAAAACAGCCATGGTGATCTTCCACGTCCTTTACGACTTCTTTGTCAAGTACGTGCTTCAGATCTTCATGAACAGTTCACTGCGACATATCTAATACGGCAGTCACTCGTCCAATGCATATGCAACGCAGGTTACCCAACCTAATCCTATCACCGCACCCGTTGAAAACGATACTCCCTCGATGCTAATGGTGATGTCTATCTCATCCGCGTCCACAATGAAGAGTCCTCCGGGCACGCCACAGATGACTCTGTATACACCCACTGTATGCTCGGAAATATCTAAGCAAGCTTTGACTACCTCTGTGTCATCTATCAACGCGTTTTGGAGGATGAGGTGGACAATCGGATCTCAGAGGCCAACACATGCCGGCAACCAATCCTCCGTCGGTATCTTCCCCGCGTCCAACAACAGGCCAATGCATCCGCCAACCAAATCACTTTGAGACATGGCCAATTGTGGACCAGATCTATGAATGCGTCGTCGTTGACGGAGATGGGAATGTTAGCGCGATGGCAAGTTCACGCAGATGCACGAAGGCTCGAAGCATCACTTTAAAGGCGCAGAACGTTTGAGTGCGCAGGAGGTACGTCGTGACACAGTGTCAAAGCAAACCTGGTTACATTTCGGCACCCTGGTCGGCTGGCAAAGCACGTCTCATCCGACTGTGTCAGGTTGCTTCGAGTGTCGAAGACTCGAAATGGTGTCTGACACATTGCGAGTCTCCGCGACTGCAGACAGCTCGTGAAAGCGCATGGATGGAAACCCCGGGCAGCCGATCCCTTGTGAAAAAAGTACCACGAGTCTGTAGAAAAT
>JBBPTN010000413.1:0-18126 GCA_038094075.1 Xerocomus spinulosus
CCAATAATCTTGGGTTGAGCGATTAACCTTTGTTTCGGCCATGCCAGCATAGTCATAAATAGAGTCATTGTCAAGATCTAAAGATTCTCTCAAGCTATCATTCCATTTCCCTTCTTTATCTCGATGATTATCATCGGTAGATTCCTTTAATCCCTTCTTCCTATGAATCCTCTGACTTTTGTCAGGTCCCAAAGCCTGCTTTGGGCTTGAAGTATTAGGAGTACTAGGCTCAGCGCGAGGCTGGCCTAGGGGGTAATCGAAAGGAATCCTGATCAGGAAAGGAATTGTTGAGAAGATCAGAATCATCCTGGGTTCGATCCCAGGTCATACCATCATCTAGGGGTCCTTCAGTGCCTTGATATTCCCAGTTTTCGTAGACTGGTTCCTCTGTAATGGTTTCAAGACCAGAATGGTATTCAGAGGTATCCTCAAAAGATGCATCATAGTCATCTTCGATAACCATGGAAGCAAGGTCTACATCTTCATCGATGAAGTGGGCTCTTGCTTTTCCTTTTCCTTTCTTCTTGATCCTTCGTTCAGCTGCTTTGACATTCTTCTTATAGGGATGCTTTCCTTTGGCTTGTTTAAAGCCAGAAGGCTTAGCTCGTTTAGTGTTTGCCCAGCATTGTTCAGTAGTATGGTTAGTACGACCACACTTAGAACATTTCATATTAGTAGGGGCATGGCGAATAGTATTCGCCTTATGCGCCACAGCTTGAGCTGGTGTACTAATACGATTTGCTAGAGAATGGGCTGAAGAATTGCCTCTTCCAGTCCCTTTGCGCAAGGTATATTCGCGCTGGATGCTGGAGATGATGTAGTCTGTGGTGAACTTTGATGATTCTGTGACATGCACTAGAGTCGAGACTAGATTCGCGTAGGATCCAGGAAGGGAATTGAGGATGATCATGCAGATTACTTTCTCATCAAGGAGAAGTCCTGCATTATTAGCACGATGAAAGAGTCCTCTGATTTCGGCAAGTTGAGTAGAGAGATCTTTGTCTTGATTGATACGGTATCTGAGAATGTCTTTGAAGATGGAGAAATAGGAGGTAACTCCTGTGGGGCGGTATAGATCTTTAAGAGCTGTCCAAAGCTCCTTCGCTTGAGAATATACTTCTGTAGTATTTCCCTGCGAGTCTGATTCTCCTGAAGGAGGACCAGTAGGTTGCATGTGTTGCATAGAAGGTGGCAGATATGCTGCAATCAATGTGCATGCCTTTAGATCTTCTTGGAGCCAAGTATCCTTCTTTGCAGTGGCTTGAGCACTCCATTTGAAGGTTCCGTCCACAATACTCCATTGTCCACAGATGATGAGAACATTCCTGATTTGATGTGACCACGTATCATAGTTGCTCGGACCGTCTAAGGGTCTGATGCGACTAGTGATTTCTTGACCGACTTTGACAGCTGCCATTTAGATCCAAGGTACAAAGGTGGCTAGAGAGAAGGACAACATAAGATTAGTATCTTCGTTGATACTTGGAAAGTATTCAAACGAAAGTTCCAAATCAATAGAGGTCAATTCCGATTCCAAAGTTTCGGAAATGAAAAGTTGTTCTGCTATCCCGATCTGCTTCTATCTCAGAAGCTTCTATTCTTCTGGAGGTATCAAGAGCGTCCTCGTAGAGTGATAGATCCACCTCTCTGTGAGTGTTACAATTTCTTGCTTCTCTTTTCACCGCTTTATTCTTTTTCCTTTACTGGACATATCCGCCACCCTAACGTTGATAATTCCGTTTACATTGAAGTCCGTTCCAACACGGACGCTTACGCTTCTCTTCTTAGTCAATGTCCGTTCCAACACGGACCTATCATTCCGTGGCCTTCTTCCATTTTCTATCGGGTAAGCCATCGCCCAATCATATTATTTCTTCATATCGTACGATAGTTTCATCCCCTTTTACATTCTATTTTCCCATACCTCGATAATTCGTATAAGTAGCGCAAGTACGATACAGAAGGGGTCCCAAGCTTGATCTGCTTGGACTTCCGCCTTGTTACTACGATAGCGTGAATCCATCTCTTGTGAACCCTCGCGTTTGTCGCCTGGTTCTCGCTCTAGCTTCACTCGAACTCAGGCCCTTCTCGTCACGTTGACTTGGAGTACTCTTTGGAACCTTCGGACTCGCCAGCTTGCCGCTGTCGTTATAGGCTCGTCGTTGTTAACGACGTTCAAGACTCAGACTCTCAGAATTCTCGACGCTTCGTCTTTCCCAAGCTCTACGTTAGTCCCTACCCGGGCCTAGCGTAACAAAAGATCAAGCTTCTTCTCTTCGACGCCTGCCATCTGGTAGGCCTCCCCACCTGTCACCATTTCGAACCCCCCCCCTTGGGCGAACCCTTTTCAAGGTTCTTCTAAACCTCATCGAGGAACCTTTCGAGCTCCCTCTGGAAACACCCCCCCTCAGACCCCGAACCTTCCGTCGACCTCCTCCTCTTTCCATCTTCAACTCCCTTCCACCTTTGTACCTCCCAGTGCTCCGAACTCTTCTATTCCTCTACCTGCAGCTAGCCCGCCTGCCCAGACCCCACCCCAATCTCCACACCCTCCGACCCCTCCTATCATCGCCATGAACTCCCCCACTCACCCTACCTCTTCCAAAGAACTGCGCCTGGGAACCCCAGAAGAATACGATGGAAAGGAGGAGACATTCCTCTCTTGGCTTGCTTCAGTCAAATTATACCTCCTCATCAACGACGACATCTACGACTCGGATAAGAAACAGATCGCTTTCGCCCTCTCCTTTATGAAGAAGGGCACAGCTAAAGGATGGGCCGCATCTTTTATCGATCACGCCCTTGGCAAGAACGATTTTGGAACGTTCGAAGAATTTGAAGAAGGTCTGAGGAAATCCTTCCTCTCCTCAGACGTACGAGGACGAGCACTTATTACGCTCAACACCATGATGATGCAGAAGAACAACATCTTGGACTATGTTACAAGGTTCAAGATTACGGCGCAACAGGCAGAACTCAAAGACGACCTCATGTTATGCCACCTGTTTGTGAAAGGACTAAAGCCTGGTATGGCCTATCGGCTTAGGACTTCGGACAACCCCCCGAAGGATATCAACGACTGGTACAAGAAGGCGGAGGCGCATCAAATGCACATTGACCAGGCCAAAGAGATGGCCGCTTGGCACAATCAAAGTGTCCACAAGAACCCAACCGCCGCCAAGACCTATTCCCCATCTCAAGGGAGTAACCGAACAAAAGACCCGAACGCCATGGACGTGGATCGTGTGCGATTGCCGAAAGATAAGTACGACGAATACCGGAGGAAAGGCCTCTGTTTCAACTGTGGAAAGTCTGGCTTAGCCAGAGACTGCCCTAACCACGGGCTGGCGAAGAAGACGGAGACGAAGAAAGAAACGGCCGTGAGGAAAGTGGATGATGAAGAAGAACTCCCCAAGTTGGAAGAAATCGAGGACGATGAAGAAGAAGAGGATCACGCATTCGTTTCAAGGGTCTTTGACGTTGTATCACCGGATTTTTGAATGGAGGGGCCAAACCAACGCAGGTACCCTCCAAGGTTAAGAAATGTGCTCCTGTACTTGTAGCGAATAAAGAATCCAAGGCTCTTTCCATCCCCATTCGCCTCATCGCCTCAAACAGCACATTAAAAGTCGTTGAAACCTCCGCTCTCATTGACTCCGGCGCAGACATCTCATGCATCGACTGGGATTTCGTCAAACGCAATAAACTCCCCATGACTCGACTCGAAACACCCCTTACTGTACGAAACGCAGACCACAGTGTCAACAAGAAGGGGGCCATTAAATTCACCACCACCCTCTACGTCGAAATTGCCTCAGTTACCCAGAAACTTACCTTCCACGTGATGCAATGCGGACGAGACAATGTCATACTGGGACTTCCATGGTTTAAGAAGACGAACCCCCAAATTGATTGGAGAAAACGAACCATCTCCATCAACGACTCCCTTGATGAATCCACCTGGATGTACTTCGATCATGCTGCAGCCAAAGGGGTTTATTCCTCCAAAGTTGCATCCTCATCCCCTACTCCTCGTCTTCCGAACCATAAGAACTTAGAATCCAACGAATGAGACCACCTCCTCCACTTCCTTGAATATGAGGAACCTGACGCCTTTGTCAAACGTGCCCATTATCACTACTCCCTCAATCGTATTCAGAAGTCTGCATCTCGATTCTTCCCCAACGCCTCCGTTACCAAACGATTGGAACGAATAGTGAGGAAGACCACCACATCCACCCAGTTAGCTATGGGAGCCGAGAAAGAAAAGGTCATCCTTCCCTCGGAGTACGAAGAATTTGCATCGGTATTCCAAAAGGAGTCTACCGACCACGTTCCCCCCTCTCGACCTTATGACCATGCCATTAACTTGAAAGAATCCTTTACGCCAAAGGTCTCCAAGATCTATCCCCTATCTCCTGATGAAAAGAAAGCAGCCGAGGACTTTATCGAAGAAAACCTTAAATCGGGAAAGATACGCCCCTCGAACTCTCCCCAAGCATCCCCATTCTTCTTCGTTAAAAAGAAGGATGGAGGTCTCCGCCCATGTCAAGACTATCGCTACCTGAACGAACACACCATTCGAGACGCTTATCCCCTTCCTCTCATTTCCGACCTCGTCGATAAACTTAAAGACGCCAAGGTCTTTACCAAGTTCGATGTGCGTTGGGGCTATAATAACGTCAGGATCAAAGACGGAGACCAATGGAAAGCTGCTTTCATCACCCATAAAGGGCTTTTTGAACCAACCGTTATGTTCTTTGGTATGACGAACTCTCCCCCCACCTTCCAACGTTTCATGAACGACTCTTTCCGAGACTATATCGCCGAAGGATGGTTGGTTATTTATATGGACGACCTTCTTATCCTCTCCCCTGACCAAGAAACCCACAACGAACGAACCAAGAAAGTACTACAGCGCATGAAGGACCTGGACTTATACCTTAAACTAGAAAAATGCAAGTTCGACGTTCAAGAAGTCGAATACCTTGGTATGATCATCAAACCTGGGAACGTCGCTATGGACCCAGTGAAACTTCAAGGGATCGCTGAATGGCCCACCCCCCAGAAAGTCCGAGACGTCCGCTCCTTTCTTGGTTTCGCCAACTTCTACCGACGATTCGTTCCCCATTATTCGGATATTGCACGACCTCTTCTCAACCTAACGAAGAAGAACATGGCCTGGAACTGGACTGAGAGATGCGAGGAAGCATTCCAAGAGTTGAAGAAGATTTTTCTTTCACAGCCCATCCTCCGTATGTCTGATATCACCAAACCCTTCGCCATTACCTCAGACGCCTCCAAACATGCATCGGGAGGCATGCTCTTACAACAAGACTCAAACAGCGAGTGGCATCCTTGCGGATACATATCTCAGACTTTCTCGGCCACGGAACGTAACTACGCCATCTATGATCGGGAACTGCTAGCTGTTATCCGAGCCTTAAAGACGTGGAGACATTATCTTCACGGATCTCCATTTCCTGTCCTCGTCTAGACAGACCACAAGAATCTCACCTATTTCCGCCAACCTCAGAAACTGAATAGACGACAGGCTCGATGGCTGCTTGACTTGGCTGACTTTGACCTAAAAATCGACCATGTTCCAGGTCACCTCTTATCTGCACCCGATGCTCTCTCTCGCCGCCCTGATTATATCCCCGAGAACGATGACGATAACGACAACACCACACTCCTCCCCAACGACGTCTTTGTGAACCTTATTGACAGCACACTCCATGACAAGATCTCCTCCTCCTCCCCCTCCGACCCACTTATTGCAGACTCCCTTCACGCTATGGAGGGACTGCCATCCCATTTTCGATCCCGACTCTCTGATTGGTCCTACGACGGACAAATCCTCACCTACAAGGGACGGATCTATGTGCCTGATGACCAAGATCTCCGACGATCAATAGTACAGCGCCACCATGACCATGACAGCGCAGGACATCCAGGAAACCTGAAGACGAGGCAACTCGTTGCAGCGGAATTCTGGTGGCCAGGTCTCTCTACTTTCGTTCGAAAATATGTTGAAGGCTGCGCTATTTGCCAGCAGAATAAAGCCAACACCCATCCATCACACCCTCCCCTCACCCCCATTCCATCATCTGCATCACGACCCTTCCAGCAGCTCTCCTGTGATCTCATCACCGATCTTCCCCCGACCGCCGATGGCTTTGATACCCTTTTGGTCGTGGTAGACCATGGGCTTACGAAGGGGGTAATTCTTTGCCCCACAAAGAAAACCATCACCGCCGAGGGAGTCGCAGCCCTCTTTTATCACAAAGTCTTCCGACGGTTCGGACTCTACGACAAGATCATCTCTGATCGTGGCCCTCAATTCGCATCCTCCTTTGCCAAAGAACTCGGAAAGCTCCTGAACTACGACCTTTCCCTCTCCACTGCATACCACCCTCAAACCGACGGTGAAACGGAACGCGTCAACCAGGAAGTTGAAACGTATCTACGGATCTATTGCGGAAACAACCCTGAAACATGGGCGGATCATATCACCATGGCTGAGTTCACCCACAATCACCGCCCACATTCCGTAACTAACCAATCTCCGTTTTACCTCATGATGGGCTATGAACCCCGTGCCTTCCCCACCGTCGTCAAAGAAACAAATATCCCTGCGGCCGAAGAACGGATCAAGAAGATTGAAGAAGCGAGGAAAGAGGCCCTGGCAGCCCATGAGCTGGCCAGGCAGACGATGAAAGCACGAACTTCTCGGTCATTTACCCCATTCAAGAAAGGAGATAAGGTTTGGCTGGAAGCCAGAAATCTCCATCGCTCCATTGAAAACCCAAAGTTTGCGCCCAAACGAGAAGGACCCTTCTCCATCACTGATGTTCTATCTCCCATCACATATAAACTCCGACTCCCGAAAACCTGGCGCATCCACAACACGTTCCACGCCTCCCTTTTATCCCTGTATAAAGAAAACGACATTCATGGCCGAAACTTCTTGAAACCACCACCTGATCTGATCCAGGGCGAGGAACAGTTTGAAGTGGAGGCCGTTTTACGACATCGAGGTACGCCTAGACAAAGGCAATTCCTAATCAAGTGGAGAGGATATCCCACGTCTGACAACTCCTGGGAACCCGAACGAAACCTTGGGAATGCCAAGGAACTTCTCCTGGCATATAAAGCTGCACGTCCCAAAACTTTTCCCCTCAAGCATAACGTCTCCACTTGCTTCATCGACGCCATTCATAAACTCTGCTCCCCTGGCCACCCCACAGTACCCCTTGTCCGCCCCAGGCATCTGTCTACGCTGTCATCGCCCTCGTCGCCCTAAAATCTACTCCCTTGGCCTCTGTTATTTTTGCTTTCGTCTCACTCATGTCCCCTCTTGCACTCCCACTTTCCGCCCGCCGGGATGGAACCGAAGTAAACCTTGAGGATTTAACTCCTCTCGTCACGTTCCTCAAGGACAAACCCTCTATGGCTCGTCTTAACTTTCACATGGATGCTGGTTCCCCCATGGACTGCCTGGTTCGCACATACCATCTCTGCACTTCTCTTCAGACCAACTTTGATACCATTGACCGAATTGCTTCCGATTCCTTTTCTTATTCTACCCTTCCACTTTGCGTTCGTCTTGACACTGAAAAACAAAAACTCGCTATTCTCACCGCCCTTGACCAACTTCATTTCCGTGATATGATAAATTACGTTAAACTTTCTCTTGCATTACACCCCCCTTCTCCATCCCAATCCCCCCCTCCTGACTTGACACCACTGGTCAAAACCCAACCATCATCCCCCGTCGCCTCCACTTCCCCTCTTACGGCTATGGAAGAATACGTCTTCGAACGAGAAAATCTCTACTGGACAACTACGGACTCCCCCCTTCCACGAGGACACCCTCGCTATGACGAAACTTGTTATGCGTGTCGCCATCTCGGACATTACCAAAAGGACTGCCTCTATTACCGGTGTCCTTTATGTGACCGCACTCAACCTCGACACACTAAAACTAACTGTCCTGGCCGACCAGTCCGTACTACTTGGAAGGGCACTCCTGTTGCATCACGTCTTCCAGACCCACCTACTCAACAAGAGAAATCTCCTATGGCTCCCCTTCCCGTCCCACCTCCTAGACGCCTCACTCTCCCATTTGCTACTCCACTCCCTGCTCCAATCCCCTCTCGAATCGTACTTCCTTCGTACATTCCCGTTGACAACGAGGATGGAAATCAGTCCAACCCATCTGACGAAGAAGACATTACGGAGGTCAACCGACTTGATGTGGATGATGACGACTACCAACGACTTGCTGATCTAATCGCACAAAGAACCCCTTCCAACTCCCCATCCTCTATCATGGCTAACGCTGGATGGGAACGTGATTCCCCATCCCCTCCCCCGGACCTTCGGGATGCCGAACTGGCTGACATGCCTTGGGGGTCAATGTCACACACCAGCCCGGTTGTTCGCACTCCACTCTGGGACTGACTTTGTGTCTTGAATGGAAGGTCGGGTAACTTCCACCATACGAAGGGGGTAATGTTACGATTTCTTGCTTGCCTATTCACCGCTTTATTCTTTTTCCTTTATTGGACGTATCCACCGTCCTAAACACTGACAATATTGCTTACGTTTCTAGTCCGTTCCAACACGGACGTTTACACCTTTCGTCTTAGTCAAAGTCCGTTCCAATACGGACCCTTCTTTCCATGGCATTCTTCCACCTTCTATCGGGTAAGCCATCATCCAATCATATTATTTCTTCACATCGTACGATAGTTTCATTTCCCTTTATGTTCTGTTTTCCCATCCCTCGATAATTCGTATAAGTAGCGCAGTACGATACAGAAGGGGTCCCAAGCTTGATCTGCTTGGACTTCCGCTTTGTCTTACGATAGCGTGAATCCATCCTCAGTGAACTTTCGCGTTTGTCGCCTAAGTTCTCGTTCTCGCTTCACTCGAACTCAGGCCCTCCTCGTCACGCTGACTTGGAGTCTTCTCTTGAACCTTCGGACTCGCCAGCTCGTGCTGTCGTCTTTGACGACGTTCAAGACCCAGAACCTCAGAACTCGCCACGCTTCGTTCTTCCAAGCTCTACGTTAGTCCCTACCCGGGCCTAGCGTAACAGTCCTCGTCTACGGTGTAAGGGGTGCAGTGGAGCAACCTGAGGTCATCCAAGAATATTGCAGCAAAGCTACGAGCACCATCTGGCTCTAGAAATGTCAGGGAAGCAGTCCAGACAGAATCTGCAAGGGTACATTGAGAATCTGGAGGTGCGAAAAGATTATTCTTGGATGCGTATGCAACGAATGCTGGGCAGAGAGGATGGGGAATGATGCGGGAGAGGATACCTCGGTGAAAAGGAGGAAGGTCATCCGGCACAGCTGGGTGCCCATTGGTGTCTGTGGAGGGTGGGTTGGGTCGATTGAGCCCAGTGGATTGAGGAATGTGGGGAGTTGGGGGGGCAAAGCCTGCCTTGAGGGATGCCAGTTCTGCTTGCAGGGAACGGACCTGTTGGGCCAGGGCCAAGAGGGTAGGAGTGGATTGTGAAGTGGCGATGCCTTCCAAAGATGGTGATTTGGGGGGAGGTCCCAGTGGGAGAAAAGGGGAGGCAGGGGGGGAGGTGGAGCGGCATTTAAGTGCCTTCGCCTGAGAGCGAAAGTGAAGCAGCATGTTGTTCTGGTACAACTGTACCAGCAGCTTAGGGACCTTGCCCGAAGATAGGGCAGAGGGATTGAGGCAGGATTTGAATGAGTGGAAAAGATCCACCATCCAATGGACCGCTCGTGGGGCCTGTTTAGAGCAAAAGGTGGGGAGGGTGGGGATGAGGATGGATTCCCCTTTGCGGGGGCCTTTGGGCACCTTCCATGTCCAAGTGGGGGGGTGAGCTGTGAAGTACTTGACCACATACACAGGGAGAGAGGGGGGGATAAAGCGTGTTTTGAAGGTGCCATGAGGGAAGGAGTGATGCAGCCTCCCTATTGCAGAGAGGGGAATGGAGCAAGGCTGGTCAGGATTGCAGCGGTGCTTTAGTTTGGAGGGGTGTTGGGGAGGGGCATGGGCAGTGGAGGCCTTGGTGGATGCCGGAGTGGGGGTGATAGATGTTTTCCCACGGGGGGATGATGGTGGTTGATGGGCAAGAGGCATTTCCACGTTTTAACATCCACTTAAAACCTAAACACTGAGCACCAGACAAGTTGGATGGTAAATCACTATTGACAACATTGAGGAAGAGTTTTGATGCATGCTCTCTTACCCTATACACTATCAACTGCTTTATGGAAGATGATCATTGCCTTGCTGAGTGAGTTCCTTTTGGATGAGCAAGTCTAGCTGAGTAACATCCCTGCATTCAACTTGGCTAGATGCTGTAATAAATGTCACCATGTGCAAAAGAGGTATAGGCTAGGTGGGATGTCAAGTCGCTCCTTGATGATCGACGCTCGCGTTTCCAAATAAATTCCATGCGACAGAACAGATTACGAAAAATATACAAGTTACCGGCGTGTATGAAAGCGAATCGAAAGAAAGAAAAAGGTGATATGATATGTACAATATAAAAGAAGAACCAGGCATAAATAAAATGAGCGGTCACACCGCCCGTCCAATCGACCCATCCATCCATGCCTCCCACCAACCCTCCCTCCTCCGCTCATCCCCGAACCCGCGCAATAGCTCGAGTACACGCCATGCGTCACCCCAGTCACTCCCGAGCCCGAGACTCACCCGTACGACACCCAGCTCACGCCCGACAAGGACGTCCAGGTCCCTGCGCGTCGCCCCGTTGCACAGACTATCCATAATGTCTTGCACACCCAACAGCGCAGACGCACCTCCCGGATTACACATGCACCCCGTCCGGAGGGAGATGTTGTGCATCGTCGCAACGTGCTCGATGAAGCTGTTTGGCAGTATCTCTCCACTCGGCTGTATCCGATGAGCTCGTGTTCAGTGGGCCAACGGGAGTGAGACTCACGGAGAGAATGACAAACGAGATGGTCGATCCGCTGTCAGACTGTTCGCCAATCGATCTCAGTCGTCGCGACGGCAGCCGGGATAGGATTCTGACGACCGGCGCATCGTTCTTGTCGTGACGTAGCTCCGCCATCGAGGACGTCAGGAAATGCATCAGGCATGATAGACGGAGTGGAAGGAATGGGAGGTATGCAGACAGAAAACGGAGGCCGACCGTGACAGCAGAGAGCGTCAAATAATTCACTGTCCCGTCCTGCACAAACAGTCAGCCATACAATAGGTTCAACGACGGGGAGATACGGATACCTCGAATTGTTCGTGTGGCTTTGCTGCTCTCGTCACCAGCGTGCCAGGAACTTGCACGACATCCACTGTACCGCCCGCAAACCACGGTCGCTCCAGCATACCCAAGAACCTCTCCTTCACGACTAGTGCTCCGACACCTGTCGGATACCCGAACATCTTGTAGAAACTGATCGCCATCGCATCCACAGGAGTTTCTGTCAGTGAGATCATAGAGGTAGGTGCCAAGGCAGCGGCATCCAGTAGGGTGTGGTATCCGAGAGAGGATGCATGACGGAGTATTGACAGCGAATTCTTTGAATTGGATATATTGGATTGACCGGTGAGTGCAAACAGCGACGGCGTCGATGAAGATGCCGGTCGGCTATTTCGAAGGATGTCCTATAGCAGAGACCAGAGTGTCAATGAACACGCATATACGGAGGGCCCATGTTACCTTGGCGAGTGATGGATCGAACCCTCCTGTGGGTGTTGATGGGATATAATTCACCTTGCCACCTCGTCGTGCTGCAAACTCACGGATCCCATGCACACTGTTGTGCGAATCTGCTCCGAGAACAAAGGAACTGTTTTCCTCGAACGGGAATGATTCTCCGACAAGCTTCAGCGCTCCTGTTGCATTTGCTGTGAAGATGACGGTATACCCCCTGGGCGCTTGGAAGAATGAAAGAACCATTTCCCTCGCTTCTTCGGCGCACTCCGAGGATAATCTTGAGCTGGTGTGAAACTAGGTGAGATCCGATGGATGGTGAAAGAAGACACAATCTTGCCTGTTACTGACGGAATGGGTGTTTCCCATGATGTTTCGCGTTAGAAAATCGCTGTGGACCCGGACGAGGCTGTCCGGGTGCTGGGCACCACCCATATAGTCGACGTAGGTTTCCCCGGCACGGTCAAGGCGAGAGAGATCCGTATTTCGTAGTGTATCTACGATCCATGTACTTTGGTATTGTGGGTATGCTTTCAAAAATGCAGTGTAGGCAGCAGTAGCGTGTTCGCCGAGATCTCTCAGCTGTGCCTTTGGAGTATATGCGGAGAGAAGTAGCGGCGGAGATGCAGCGCGAGGTGGAAACGAGAGATAATGGTCGCTGTGGTGCTGGATGGAGTGTTTCTCGCGCAGAGAGTCGTTTGATGGTGCAGACTTGAACGAGGACTGGTGGGATCGGCGTGATTTCAGTGTGACACGAGAGACAGGGGGAGGGGGTGTAATAAGATTGATCCGTGGTTGATCATCGTGTGCAGATACGCAAGAGAATGCGTTGCCCATGGCTAGGGAGGGCGGGGACAAGGCTTGGGCTGGTGCTGGTGTTGCTGCAAGGTTGGCATACGTTTTTAAGGCAGAGCGGCTGAGGATTCATCCGACAGAGAGCCTTTAGAAAACGCATTGCCCCGGGAAGGCTCGGTGTCGGTGAGAAAGAATGAGCGACGTCGTGAACATCAGCGCCATCACGGTCAGGGAGTCGGCAACACCACATGTAATTGGGCGGGCGCCTGAAATCCATTGAGTCAGCATTCCAGATCTCTGTACCGCCCGCGATGGCGTCCGTGATGTGTCCGCTGTCAAAAAGAAAGACAGATCACGATCCTGACCAATGATACCAGCTGAGCACTCCCACAGAGACTGGGAATACCCTACAAAGTATATTGACCGAACACAGCTACTCAACATCTGATCGCAGTCCACATGCACTCCGAAACGCCCCTGAAGCAATGTGCTACCCATAAACTTGGGCAGTGTGCTAGGAAATGAATCTTGACGCACATTGCAAAGCCCCATTTACCTTCCAGAGCACCGATGGGCGCGATGTGTTATGTCACTGAAACCATTTTTACGAGACTTGCACAGACATATGTCTAGCTCAATGTCACCGCCGCGGGCCTGCAGGCGAAATCATTAGCCTGGTGGTGGTTGTCGATAGTGTCTTGACCATGCTCGTCGTATAAAGCAAAGGGCAGGATAGCACAGCCACTCTATCCTTCAAAATACCGTACATCAAAGACACCTGCAACAGGACCTGTCGTTTGTTCCACGTCCGTTTCTCTTTCTCTTTCTCTTACCAACACTGACTATGCGCAGTTTCTTTCAAAACGACAGTTCGTCCTGGCCAACCTCGATGAATTCAAGCGCCAGTGCCGCAAGCATCTCCCATTGACGACACTCTCTTCGCGCAGTCAGTTTGGACACGTACTCTCTCGTTTCATCACTGCCTCCATGTCTGGTACACTCGGTCAGCGTCAGCCCTCCCAAACCATCATTCCCGTTACCCAGAATGGTGGCCTCAAAAAGATGCCCCCATATTGGTACCCATACACCACAATGGCGAAGGAGCGGTGGCTCGGTCGGGAAATATTAGAAATCGTCTCAACAGAGTTCAGGGATCGCAGCATGGAGTATTATGTGAGTGCTCTGATCGCAGTGGCTGCCGTTTGATCTCGATGGTCCCCGCACAGAGGTATGCGCTCGATTCAGGTGTTACCACAATCAACGGAAAAATCGCAAAACCCGATACAGTGGTCAGGAACGGGGACCGTATCGAGTCAGTCGTTGGCTGCAATGAAGGCAACACGTTGATCGTTGACTCACACATCATTCAAGGAACGTTGTGCACAGACACGAACCCCCTGTCACTGCCACACCTGTCAAGATCGTACTTCACGATCGAGAACGGGATTTCCTCGTCATCGATAAACCTGGTAGCATCGTACGTCGGCCCCTCTCTGTTCACTCGATCTCTTCAACAAGCCCATAGCCTGTACATGCATCTGGGAGATATTACCGTCACAGCCTCGTCGAAATACTCCGTCACGAATTCGGTTTTGAAAAGGTATACAGTGAGTCACATGGTCCCTATCGTGTCGTCATTTCTCACCTGAGCCTGGTGCCCATAGCAATAAATAGATTGGATAGACTGACGTCTGGGCTCATGATAATACCGCTCAATGCCAACCTTGCCCGTTCGCTCACAGCCGAGTTCATGAACGGATCTGTGAGGAAGGAGTACGTGGCTAGATGTAAAGGGGAGTTTCCCGTGTGCGTTTCATTTACGGACTTAAATGTGTCTAACAATAGGCTGATCCGTTGATTCAGGGGAGATGTTGTCTGTGAGGAACCACTGTTGACCGTTGACAGGCAGATGGGACTTAATATCGTACATCCAGAAGGAAAGGTAAAGTTCACTGATGGTCGGCTTTTCCACATACAGTAACAGCTTCATTTCACGTCTCGCCAGCCAGCCAAAACCGTGTTTACGAGGCTCCACTACGACGCTAATACAGATTCCAGTGTCCTCCGCTGTATGTCCACTCCTTAATTCCGATTCATCAGTTTAATTTAGTAACCTATCATGTAGGTCGTCCGTATACGGGTCGCTGTGAGTACCATGTGTCTTTTTTCTTCTATCCTTCATGTTCCTGTGGTTGGCTTGATGACCATCATCGTGCTTGGCGTCATCCCTCCTTTTTTATAATTACGCTGACATCATGAAACAATTAGCGCATCAGATAAGAGTTCATCTCCAGTTCCTCGGACATCCAATCGCTAATGATCCAGTGTACTCGGAGGAGCGTATATGGGTAGGTCTCATCAGACTTCTATTCTCACTCGATGTATTAAATATACAATCGTGCACCTTGTGCCTTCTATTTCGGCTACTTTTCCACGTCTTCTTCGGCATGTATTCTCATCCTTCCATTCATATTTGCCATTCCACATGTACTCACCCCCACATAGGGTCCGAATCTGGGAAAAGATGGTATTGATGTCATACCTAGCTCTGAACGATTCGCCCCCGCTCCACCCAAACACCTCGTTAATACCGTTAACCCCGAGTCATCTAGCAAGCTCCCGGACAGAACCGTGAACGCGACCGATACCGGACCACACCCGCCACTGCCGAAATTACTCCCGAGAGAAACTGGTCACGACGTTGGGATGGGCTCTCCTGTCCCTCTCTCTGCTGAAGCTGTCCAGATTATCACGCGTTTGAGGAATATGAAGGTTCGCCTTACGTCCATCATGTGCCTCTTTTTTTTGTTTCCCTTGATACGGGAAAGGGGACCTATTGTTTTTGTCGTTATGATGATGATTACACCTGTGTGAGGGACGACGAGCTGACGTGTTTTTTTTTCTAGGACGAAAATGAAGACTGGAGTCGATGGCGTGATGTTGTCTTTCGGGCCAAAGGCGCATTGACGCCCAAGAACTTTCGACGGCCACCTCCACTGCCCCCACAAAACCAACGAAAGAGGGGTGGGAAGAGCGTTTTGGAACCACATGCCGAGCGTATCGAAGATGAAGTGTGCACCTCGGCAGGCACGACGGCACGCATGTGTTCCCCTCAATCTCACACCGACTCCGCGTCGGCACCGTCCGAGTCTGGGATCGGGACTGGACCGAACGATCCGTTGCAACTTAGCCTCCCGGAAGCGACAGCCCGCTTACCATCGCTCGTTGCACCCGAGCCCGAGGCGGACCCGGTGACGGGTACGCTGTACTGCCCCGAATGCTATCTGCCGCTCCATCCAGACCCCAAACCGGAGAAATTGTACATATTCTTGCACGCGTTGAGGTATGAGACGCGTCTGGGCAGTTTTGAGACGGAGATGCCAGAGTGGGCGAGAGAGGGGTGGGAGTGGGTGCCGTGAGTGGGCTTTTGTACAGCGCGCGATGCTCATGACTATCGGCGACCGTCTTGTATTGGTTGTGTCGCAAGATGATGAGGCATGGGCTAGCGCAGATTTGGTCCGGAGTGGCGTAGGCGTGTTTGCTTTCGGCGACAGCGAGCGTGGGCGTGGAGGCGGATGCTACGGCGAGAAATTTCTATGAGAGTGCTGTAGGGCTTCTCTCCAGCCAATTGCACGAAGTTGGCTCGCTAGCATGGAGGAACAAGGCGAATTTTGAGTGTATCCGAAAAAGGAAAGTAAGAATAAATAGCACAAAGCTATCAACGCGGACCGTACATTCCGACTGAACATGTTAATGGACGTGCATATCCGCGGGGCCTTGCATGGTTTTCAGCATTACTAGCAGTGCTTTCTTATGCAGAGCCGTTTTCACAGCCTGCATGGCTGAGACAACCGTAGACCCGAAGAGAAAATATACGGTCTATTGTGTAAGGATGCAGAACAAAACGTGTCAATAGATGTTTGTCTTCCTCGTGAGTAACACGCGATCACAGCAACTCATAGAATACGCGAGTTCTTTCACAGTCTCACCATAATATCCGGTGTGCCAATGTCCTGTGTTGGCAGTCGCTCATCGTACGTTGTTTTCGACAGGATGCTTGAATGTGAGCAAAGTCGATATGGCCCACATCCTGGCAGTCCTTACATTCTCAAACGAGGTGATTTTGCGCTCCGTTCCCTAGCTTCGATATATGTTCACTTGCGGATGATTTTTTCAGATGGAATACATTTGGGCCAGAACTCGATGTTGTTGAACTGACATTGAAGTTTGATCCGGTTTCAAGGGCAAGCCCTGGGCACGGGTGTCTACACTCTTTTTTTCTTGTGAGCATTCTTGGAGATGTCATACTATTTGCTAACAATGACGTCTAGGCTCGGTGATGTACTTTGTTGACAAATCGAAATGATGCTCATCTCGCTCCTAGTTATATGTATCTCCACATTGCCAAGTCCCCGTCCAGCTCGCTCTGAACTCATCCATGCGTCTGTTTACTGCTATTCGGTTCACCAAGGAGTCGCTTCAAATGTACAATGTGACGAGGCGACTGGAGTTCAGTCGCTACATGAATCTTCTGCAGGCCAAGGTCCCTTTACTTTCTCGAGTACGTTTCTCCCACCAACATGTACTATCCAGCCAATATTTTCCCGTGATTGGCATCGCCGTATCGTCCTTTATCGCTTTTTTTTGTGGGTGTTCCACACCCCGGCGCAACTATGGTGGATGATGTCGGGATTGACCCTCGTGCTCATGCTCATTCCCCGGTTTACTCTGAGCTTGCGGGCACTTTATACACGCGATCTTCAGGGGAGACGTGGGAGTGACATTGATACCGCGTTTGGGTTCACATCTGCTGAACACAGCGCTGTCTTCGTGGATCGGGAGCAACATGCGGTGGAGCAGGATAGAGAAATCATGACGAAAGATAGACATGTGCGCGTTGTCGACAGCGCTGCATGATGAGAAAGAGCCTCACATTGTCGGGGACGCACGGCACCACGGTGGTACGGAATATCGTCTCTATCGTGTTGCCAAAACGAGTGTTGGCTACCAAGCAATGAACTGTCGTAGGCGGTCTCGAGCCAGGATTTGCTTACGGGCACTCTGCGATACGAAGGTGGCGTTGTGGACGTCATCGTTAGTGGGCGGCATTGATCAGTGCATTAGTCGTGGCTACTTCCAGCGTGCCTGCGATGGTGTCTGCTTCAGAGTCTCTGTGTGGGCACATCAACTCGGCCTCTTGGAAGTGACCACCCACCTGCCGTCGCTCGTCGTACCAAAGCACGAGTTCGAGGCAGACCCGACGGCCGGCACACCATACCGCTCTCAATGCTGTCCAGACCCAAGCCGTACATATACTTGCACACGTCTGGGCTTCGTGACGGAGTGGGACGTGGGGTTTTGTAAACCGTCCGGTGCACACGACTATGGACGACCGTCGTGCCGGACGGATGAGTGTGCGGTTAGATGGGCATGGGCTAGCACATAATTGGTCAAGACTCAAACGAGTGGACAGGTGTATGTTTTGCGTTCGACATTGAACATTTGAACAGCAAGCAGAGAGGGTGTGGTGGCTGGAACTGAGTACTGAGTACTGAGTGTTGATGTACACGAGAAAAGTCTATGTGAGTGGTATAGGGCTTCTCCGATGCGGTTTAGTGAATGAGATTCAATACTGTACCTTCAAG
>JBBPTN010000414.1:0-18058 GCA_038094075.1 Xerocomus spinulosus
ACTTGTCCCTTCTAGACTTGAAATTTCTACGCCCATGTCGATGCCACAGGACGCGAAAACGACCGAACCTACCGCAGTCCCCCCAGACGCGAACGAGCCTGCCCCAGTAGAAGAGCGAGCCAGAAAAGCAGAAGTCGCTGTCGAGATCACAGGTTCGTCCCCTTTGTCCCTTCCCCTACGTCGAGTCACGGTTCCCTTCTGTTTCTCAGACATCAAGGCGAGCGGTCTTCCAGCCAAAGTGGGCTTCTTCAGCGGGCTGTTCTACGTGAGAGTGAAGGGCGGCAAAATTCCACAAAGGACGAAGACCGCAAAGTACGTCAAGGGTGACGACTTTGTGGCCCGTTGGGATGATACCGTCAAGCTGTACGTCATCCTTTCTCGAGACAGCGCTGGCCGACGGATGCTGACGCACTACCGCCGTATCGCAGGTCGGGCTTCGAGTCGTCCAAGGTCGAGATCGAAGTGTACGCACGACGATTCCCTTTTAGTTACAAGATCATCAAGAAGACGGAGAGCAAGGAGAGCTTGGCAGACCTGCTCGAACATGCCGAGACACGTATGATCCACTTCCTCTGCGCCTCGTCGTTTTCCTGATCAGCTCCCGAAAACGCCAGCGATTGAGCTCGAGCTACTCGAAGAGGGACAGGCTGCGGGCAGGCTCGTGTTCAAGATTAGCAAGAGTGTCAGCGGGGGTGCCAATGATGAGACACCACTGAACGCGCCGGCCGAAGAGCTCCTTGAGTCGGCCCCAGGGAGCCCAAAGCCGACGGCCTAACGCATGTCTAGTGCACGGGTCCATTTTCGTGCGTGCTTTAGTTGTAGCCCTCGATCTGGACCGTGTATATGTCCGTGCCTCGTGTCTGCCGTTCTTTGGATAATATCCGTTGAACGCGTCGAGCTGTGATAAAGTGAGCACTCGTTGGCCATACCTTGAACAGGGCTGGTCTTGAACTCATCTGAGCCCTTGCGAGAGGAGCATCCTCGTCTTCTTCTTTTTTGAACTGTGCATTTTATGGACTAGCGATTTCTTGGGACTTGAAACCCTGCGATTGGAGATATACCATTTCATACTTGTACATACCCCCGCTTATTGTTGGCTGTGATCATTGGCGCACTGTTGTATTGTATGTGTCTCCCCCTTGGACAATTTAGTATGTCGTGATTGGGAATGTCGTGAAGTTCAACAATGAGCTAGTGAGAGTCTTGAGAAGAGTCCTGCGAGCAGAAAAACTCACACGCTCACTCCCACCAGGGGCACGAGAGAAACGTTATCAGGGATACAGGATCAAAGTGCTAGTAAATCCATCCTAGACCAGGGCGCATAACTATTGTCTTCACAACTTTCACAGTAATTTCCCCGTGTCGTTTAAATGCAGGCTCGTTTCGTCGCCTCTGAGCATCTGCGATTGCAGCATGTCCGAACCCTGAGGCCTGCCCCATAACCGAATTCCACACCGTTGAGTATCACCACCACCCTCCTTGAAGACTGTGCGAAAACGCAAGGTGAATTGGGGTGTGTAAAGGCATTTATTGTAGTTCCGCCGGAGTGAGTGTAGCCTCCCAGTGGGTCATTGGTCTGGCGATGTGGAAGGTGAAATAACACCATGCCTTTCGCGAGATGTGTGTTTGCTACAATCAAAATACCGAGAACGATCCGGGGAGCGTATACTTACTCCAGAGGGGGATCCTTACCTATAGTGAGATGCAACATTTCTGCAGTTCATGCAGGCCAATACCAAGCATCGTCGATGTGGGCGGAATAAGAGAGGCTACTCTCATTGCCATAGCTGGGGCGCAGATGCCAGCACGGCTCTCCCACTGAGCAGTCGTATGAAGCATGCAGAGCGCATACCATCTCATGACCGCAAAGTAATAGCCAAACGGAATGAGTGCAGGGACGTGCATGAAGTGTTCTGGTTGGTGGCACAAGACGTGAGGCACAGGCTTTGCCGTACGGGTTGCCATAAGCCAAACGGAAATCCGTGGAATTACTAGCAAGACACATGAGGCTGGTGTGGTGCCATAAATATTATATGGACCTACGGGTGGTGACCAGCTGATTGGTGGGGCTGTAGACCTCAGTACCAATGAGATAGGGTCCAGAGGGGGGGCAAAGAAATAAAAAGCTTGGCTATCTGGGCTTCATGGGACTGATTAGAGTATCAGAGCGAGGCGCAGAAAACGGCACCGTACCACAGTATATGCCGTACGATTTGACTCCATGTGTGTCACACTGTGTAGAGATGGATGGGACGAAGAGAATTACTCGTAGCAATGATATGGTAGAAAGCACGAGAGGATTATTAATTGTCCCCTATAAAATAGGACCTATATACTTTACAACTCTATTGCTTATCATATCTATTATTTTGTGGCACTTGCCGCATTTCGGCTTGCAGTCCCAACACTCCCCCTCAAGCTGAGGTGAGGCCGAGTGCCTTGGTGAATACGATGTGTTTTGTGCGTGGAAGTGCTTTTGTCATTATGTCAGCAATCATGTCGTTGGTTGGACAATAAGTCACGTCAATACGTTTCCCACGGATTTGATCTCGCAGGTGTCTTACACGCAACTGAAAATATTTCGACTTCGAGTGGAACTGCACATTGGAACCTATCGCTATGGCCGATTGGTTATCGGCGTTCAATATGCTTGGTTTCTTCGGTGCGTATCCCAATTCTGTGTATAGGTTTCTTAACCATAAGATATCGCGTCCTGCTGTTGCCATCGCGTTATATTCTGCTTCTGCGGTGGATAAAGCGACTTCGCGTTGTCTTTTAGCGCTCCATACAATCGCTGCACCACTCATCAAGAAGATACATCCACTAGTTGAAGTCAAATTTTCATTGTTGCCGAGGCTTGCATCTGCATAACCAATGAATGTTGGTTGTGCCTCGTCAGTTTTTCGGTACGTTAATCCATATTCTTTTGTCCCTTTTAAATATCTTAATACTCTCTTAGCTGCCGTCCAGTGTAACAAATCTGGACCTTTATTGAAGGAACATAGTTTGTTCACGGCATATGCGATATCAGGCCGTGTTCCTATTGCGGCATACATAAGTGAGCCAGTAAGTGATGCATATTTATTATCATTGGCATCGCTTGTTTTTGTTATATCGTCAAGTTTGATGTTCATATCAAGTGGTGTTGATACGGGGTTTGCATCCCTCATACCGTATCGCTCTAGTATGTCTTCTATATATTTTGTTTGTCGTATTGTGAGTATGCCTTTTGTTCTATCTCTAGTTATTTCTAGACCGACGAGCTTACTTGGTTCGCCTAGGTCTGTTACTTCAAATGATTCATTTAATTCACGTTTTATGCTTTCCATGCATGCTTTCGTCTCGGTGAAAAGTAATAGATCATCTACCCATACGGTAATGATCTCTATTCCGTGAGTGTTTCTTATATATACGCATGGATCGCTATGCAAACGTTTAAATCCTTTATTTTGTAGCTGTATATCCAGTTTATGATTCCATTCACGTCCTGACTGTTTCAAGCCATAGATTGTTTTGATCAAACGGCATAGTCGACCTGTTTCATCATTATATCCCTCTGGCTGATCCATATATATTTCTTCTTTTAGATCACCATTTAGATATGCTCCTTTGACGTCCATTTGTTGGATTTCCCAATCTTTTTGTACGGCTAGAGCTATGATCGAACGGATTGTTTCCAATCGGACTACAGGTGCGAATGTTTCATTGTAATCCATTCCTGGAACTTGCGAGAATCCTCGCGCTACTAAACGTGCTTTGTATTTTTCTAGTTCTCCGTTCTTATTATATTTTCGAACAAAGACCCATTTGTTTGATATGGGTTTTCAATCTTTTGGTGCGTCCACCAATTTCCATGTTCCCATGTCACGTAATGTTTTCATTTCAGTTTCGATAGCCCTTTTCCATTCGGGCCATTCCGGTGAGTTTTTAGCTTCATTTAACGTTTTGGGGTCTTTACTTAACGTTGTATCAGTGAAAGCCATATACACTCGTTCAGCAGATGAGATATTGTTCTCGTCTTCATCCTCTTCATCGGGGATGTCTGCTAATTTCGGTAAGTCGTTCTTTTCGTCCGTTTGTTCAATTTGGGTACCCTTATGTCTTTTTCTTTGAATATTAACAGACTCATCATTTTTTCGTTTCTTTCTTTGTGTCTCTTCAGTAACTGACAACTTGTTACTGTTGACAATGCACTCCCCCTCGGATTGCCGGCTCTTATCCAAAGGTGGTCTTTCGTGGATTGGAAATCTATAGTCGCGCGATGTTTTAAAGGTTCGTTTTATTGAATCATAATATTTTATTGATTCATTTCCATCCATATGCCCCATAAAGATAAAGGCGTTAGCTCGTGGCGCCAATTTTGATATCCCAATTGTTTTATCAAGAATCCATACGATGTGACCAAACTCTTGTATCTTTGATACATCGGGTTTTCTTTTTGTCCATCGTTCATACGGTGTTTTGTCTATAAGTGCACGTGTGTATGATCTATTTCGTACATAAGTGGCATGCTGAAATGCTTCAGGCCAAAGTTCATGCGGTAGATTTTTGGCGATCAACATTGCCCGTCCTAATTCAACAACGGTTCTATTCCATCGTTCAGCAATGCCGTTTTGTGATGGCGTATATGGTGCAGTGGTATGTAACTCAATCCCTTTTTCGTTACACCACGTTTGTAAGGTTTGATTTATATATTCACGCCCATTATCAGCTCGTATTGCTTTTGGGGTACGACCTAATTGTCGTTCAATATATGTGAGATAATTTCTCACTTCGTTTGTTACTTCATCTTTTGACTTCATGCATTTCATGGTCACATACCGTGAAGCGTCATCAATAAACGATATATAGTACCGATATCCTTGGACCGAAGTCGTTCTCGCCGGTCCCCATACATCTGTATGTGTATATTCACCTGGTTCATGTTGACGATTTACCGTCATTGTAGCTACCGGAGTTGTCGTTTGTTTTGCACTCGTACATGCGTTGCATTGAAAGTTTTGCGTACTTTCAGATATTTCAAAGCCATTTACGAGTTGCTTCTCCATTATGTGTCGTAATCCACTGATACTGACGTGTGCTAGACGTCTATGCCATTCTTCCCAGGTATACGTTCTTTTCACGTGTACCGTCAAATTGATATCATCATATATTCGCTTTGGCTCAGCATGTATGAGATATAAGTTGTTATGCAAGTTCGCTATTGCTACAATGATCCCAGTTGAATTTGTTAGGATCATTTTCCCGTTTTTACAGGTCATTTTACCACCAACGGCGTCAATACGTCCTAACGATAGCAAATTTCGTCTCGCATCCGGAACATACAAGACATCATGCAATCGCAACTGGCGAGTTTTGCCGTCAATAGTACTCCATAGATCTATTGTTCCGCTTCCATGAATAGTAAGTGGATCATTTCCTATGCCGTGAATCGTTTTATTTTTTATTGATTGATACGATTGAAAGATGTCGCGATCTTTGCAGATATGAGCTGTTGCTCCAGTATCCGCTACCCATAAGTAAGCAGAAAGATCGGCCTCATCGGCCTTTATATTGACATCATTGATCTGAACATGCGTAGTAAATGCCTCATCAAGTGATGTCTCTCCACCTGACTCGATCTCGGCAATATTCGCATTCGCCTTCCTTTTCCCTTTCTCATCTTTTATCCTATCCTTCCCTTTACTAACTCGTGGCTTTCCTCTATTAGATGGATTTCGCCAACAATCATCATCTCGATGATCGAAACGTGTGCAAATACCACACTTTGGTTTGCCACGGAAGCAACAACGCATTGTGGGATGGTTTACCCGTCCGCAGATACTGCATGGTGTCTTTTTACCATTTCCTGTGTTCGCTTGCGCATGGTACGACATATCACTGTTTTCTTTGTTGGTTTGACGGCGACGATATTCTTCTCCCAACAGAGAGATGAATTCATTTACGGTCATGCTTTGAGCATGACCATTCCCATCCTTTCCATCTTCATATCCCAAGTATGATGTAACCCATGCTTCCCAACTCGGTGGCATGGAGTTCACCAAAATGTATTTGAATTCATCATCTTCGATGATATGTTTGCACAGGGCGAGATATTCCCAAGATGCTCTTAACTCTTTAATGTGAGCAGGGATGTCTGTTCCTTCTGTTGCCTTTGTGACATATAGTCCTGATTTTCGAGCCCAAATAGTGTGGCGTCCGCGCGGTTCATTGGCAATGCGTAATGCATTCCACATTTCAGCTGCAGTATTGCAACTTGTAAGATGGGCAAGTTGTTCATCAGCAACAGAGGTCGCAATGATGGTGCGTGCAAGCCTATCATGACTTTTCCAAGTTCGTAATGCAGCCGCATCATGTCCATCCGGTTTAGGGGTCTCCCCCATAGCAACTTCTAATACGTCTTTCAAGTCAAAGACGGTTCGAACACGTACTCGCCAAGCAACCCAATTATTCCCTTTCAACTTTTCGATCTTTGGGAATGTATAAGGGGAAGAGGTCTTTTCATGAGGACCAGACAAGGTGTCATCTGTAGATGCCGATGATGGAGTAGGAAGACTCTGATTAGGGGCTGATGGTAACGGCGGCGGTGGTCCTGTAGGCTGTGGTGGTGGCGAAGACATGGTGACAAATAAGCAAGAAGATTGTAAATGCCAGGCAAGAAAGCTCGGGGCTCATAACCTGTAGAGATTGATGGGACGAAGAGGATCACTCGTAGCAATGATATGGTAGAAAGCACGAGAGGATTGTCTATTGTCCCCTATAAAATAGGACCTATATACTTTACAACTCTATTGCTTATCATATCTATTATTTTGTGACACTTGCCGCATTTCGGCTTGCAGTCCCAACAGTTTTGTTTTGTTAGATGTGAACATACTATCAAAGACGAGGCATCTGCAAAGGAGGGTGATGTGAACGCGCTCGAAGAAGGCGTTGCCCAGCATCAACAAAGTCGAGGTTGATGGTGAGAGCATGGATGCCTCGCTTTCAATAATACTCTTCTCATGGCCACTGCGCCGTCTCTCTGACAACAATCTACACAGGTGTCGGTCAATTACGTTCCAGAATGATGGTCTACCTTACCAATCCCTTTCAAAGCAGTATCAGTGGTTTGGTTATAATCAGTCTCACGGTGTTGCAATGATATATAAAAATGACGCGAATGTGGACACTGATGGGCCAATTTGCTGTCTCACAGGCGTTTTTCCCTAGCTCCAGCACGCGCACAACACGCTTTCATGTCCTCTACGCAACAGACCCCCGCCCTTTTCAAGCCGATCAAGCTTGGCCGGCTGACCCTTCAGCACCGCGTCGTGCTTGCCCCAATGACCCGTCTCCGATCGTATGCTTCACATGTCCCTGGCCCTCACCTGCCAGCGTATTACTCTCAGCGCGGATCCACCCCCGGGACCTTCCTGGTCACTGAAGCAACTCTGATCTCGCATGACGCGGGTGGAATACCACACGCCGCAGGCATCTACACCGACGAACAGATCCGAGCTTGGAAAAGTGTACGCGTCTTTAACTCTTTTTACCTTTGATCAAATTTTACCATGAGCATTCAAAGGTTACGGATGCGGTCCATGCAAAGGGGTCGTACATCTTTCTCCAGCTCTGGGCACTGGGTCGCGCAGCCGACACGAATGTCCTTGACAAACGGGACCCTCCTTCGCCCTATGTCTCTGCGTCTTCCATCGCGCTGAGCGGCCGCCCTGTGACTCCACGGGCACTGACCGAGGCCGAGATTCAAGAGTACATTGCCACGTATGCGAAAGCAGCCAGCAACGCGGTGCACCTTGCAGGATTCGACGGAGTGGAAATCCACGCTGCAAACGGTTTCCTTATAGATCAATTCCTTCAAACGACATGCAATGTGCGCACGGATAGGTGGGGCGGAGACGAAGAAGGCCGGACACGATTCGCGAGGGAGATCATCGATACTGTCGTGGAAGCCGTTGGCGCAGATCGAGTGGGTATTCGCATCAGTCCCTGGAATCCTTTCCAAGGTGAGGCCTTTTAATTGTGTTTGCGCGGCCCCTTGTTCTCATGTTGCGTGCACGTGTAGACATGAGGATGCCAGATCCGCAACCAACGTTTGCGTACCTGGCTACCGCACTTCGCGACAAGCACCCCAAGTTGGCATATCTCCATGTCATCGAGTCTCGTGTGGCGGGGTCCATGGACAGAGCTTCTACCGAGGGCGAGGTCAATGACTTTTTGCGAGAGATATGGAAAAGTGGGCAAGGTGCCGAAGAGAGGGCGTACATTTCCGCCGGTGGTCATACCCGCGAGACAGCACTACGCACTGCCGAAGACAAGGGAGGGCTCGTCGCCTTTGGACGGCTGTACGTACCAAACGTGAGGACGGCTGACTCTGCTTTCTCGCGAAATTGCATTGTGCTTATCCGATGATTAGCCTGACCTCCCCGTTCGGTTGGAGCAGAACGTAGCCCTCACGGCCACTGACCGGTCAAAGTACTACTTGGCGGGAAACCTGACACCATTTGGGTACACCGATTGGCCATTTGCGGACGGAACTATTAGAGAATAGAAGAGCGACAACAAATAGATGAATGTAGAATGGGAGCGCTTGTTAAAATCCCAATGAGGAATAGAGACAATAGCTAGCGATCGTCGTACAATCACAGAGATCGATTGGCATGCGCAGATACAATTACAGGGGCAACATGATCATTCCACGTGTCGTGACATGGTTTGGAGCTCGACGTCTTCAATCCACGCCTCGTCGTCAATCCCACTTACGTATGACGTATGGGGAGAATCAACCTTGGGCTTCGTGTGCGTGGCTTCTGACAGCTACATGACACTCTTGTGCACTGAGCGTCAGGTATCGCGATGGATAGTGATAGCGACACGCTACTGTCAAAGGGCTCTTTCCAGTGGGGGGTCGATAATACGACTGCTGTTCACAATGGGTGGACTATAGCAGTGAACAACCGTCGTACGTTGTCCCAAAAGGCACTAGCACTGGCATGTCCATTCACTGGAAGAAAGTACCACGTTCACCATAAAAATGGGGGCGAAATCTACGTGTGTGCCAATTTTGCGTTGAACGGAGTCAAGATGGCGCGTAGATGTTGAGCGCTCAGCGGCGATGCCAGCAGAGTGCCCTGAGTAGCCTATAAAAACCTGCCCCAGCCCTCTGGGTCATTCCCAGAACGGCCAACTTTAGATTTTCTGTTAGCAACGAGTATGGGAGAAGCCGTGGCGGATCAGAACGGCTTCGAAGGCGCCGAGAGACGGCGATTTCTGCCGCAGGGGTCGGCTGGTGCTTCGGCCAGTGAGCCGCATGCATCGGCATGTCGGCTCGAGTTATCGGCCATCTGGCCTGAATGTGGCGCGCCAAGGGCTTTACGATTATCAATGCGACAACTTACAAGGTAAAAACAAAGTAGTGACCAAGTATGTAATAGCAACTTTCGAGGGTGCAGGGGTGTGTTGAGTCGGGAGCGACTTTCTTCAGGATGTCTGGAAGCGGTAGTGATGCTAGGTCGAGCCACTTCCATGACACAACCAGACCTAGAGAGCATTGGGGCAACACGTTGAGCTAGAACTGGAGCTACAAGGGGGCCCACTAAATTAAAGGAGCCAGTCCATACAGACATGTGTATGATGAACTGGTTTGATATCGGCAAATGATGACTGTTACGTACGGACTTCTTCAACCCCTTCGCTTATTGTGTTTCAACGACAATAAATGGTTGTCCTTTTGTTACTTGTATGGTAGGCTTATCCGCACATTCCCCAACTAACTCGCACAGTGTTGCCTTTAAACCGTCTCCGGGCCATGATCCTTTCCTTCCTCATCTCCTGGTCTGGTACCAGCTGCACGGTAACTGATGCCTCATACTTACCCTCCTGTTGCATTTCCCCCGCCCCCGCCCACCTCTAACACACTCTCTTCACATGAACGTTCTGCTCTCATTCGTTCTTCCAGGAAACTCTACAAAGTCTTGGGTGATGTCCCTCGTGTGCTTGAGGACGAGACTCCACGTGTGTCAAGGTTCTTCCTGTTCTCTGCCTCTCACTCACCTCCCAATAGTTCTCCCTTCTCGGCCGTCCACCTCTAGCGTGGATCTCAACCGCCCTGCCTCGCGTAGCTCCATAACCCCTGACACCGAGTCCACATGGCGTAAACGCAAACCCACTCATCTTCCCCCACTCCTCAAACTCCACAGTGGGACGCTCGACATTCCAGACTCCCCCGACTCGACAAAGAGCCCAGTATACCACCGTCCCCCATCCCACTGCGGCTCGGTACTCTCTGTTTCCCCTTCCATCATATCCAACGCTCCCTCGACGGCATCGGGTGCGTCCACTTCGGACGCATCCTCTGACTCGATTTTGCGACGTACCAAACTCGAGCGTCTCCGTCGCAAACTTGGGCAGGATGTCCCTGCCACCGCCGTCTTCCCCACTACACCCGCCACTGCCACTGCCACTGCCACCGCCGCACCTCGCACCCCGAGGGCGTCTTCCTCCAAAAAGCCATCTCGGTCCCGTAGCCGCTCAATCGTGCGCCGAGCAGACGATGCGCGCTCCATTGCCTTCTCGATCAGCTCTGACGAGAGCGTGCACACGGTCACGTTCACCACGCGCGTGCGTTCAGGCTCGCCCCGCCCTGCAAAGGTAAAGCATGTCTACCACCCTGGCGCGTTGCCGCCTGTGCCGCCTCTCCCAGCACACCTCCTTCGCAGGGGCAACGACGACGACGACACAGGGCTCCTCCGCCCCCGCACAAAAATGGCTGCTGGCTCCATGATTGGTGGCGCAGAGTTCAAGGCGGCACGCAGAGCCAAGCGGGAGGGGAGGGGCCTGAACGGGGTGGCCGAACCTGGGGAGTTGGTAGAGATGGTTGGGTTCATGACTTTCTAGATTCCTGTCTTTGCATGCGTACACTCATCTATCGGGCCGGGGCTGGATCCCCCATTGGGTGTGGTGTGCGCCGTGTCGGCTCTACGTGCGCTCATGTCTGCCTCACGACACTTATGCGACTGTCAGACTGGAATGACGGTTATGTTTGCATGCCATCGACACCAAGACTCTTTTTATGTACATGGCATCATGCAGATGTATGGCTTCTTTTTCTGTTTTCGTCTCAAATGCATTGTTGTATGTAATAATTGTACAGTATCGTTGGACTGCTCTATTACAGTACTCCCGGGCCAACATAGTGTTGGGCTATCAAAGCATCACTCCTGACTTTGACAATATTGCCGTCACTGATACTTGACAAATGATTTTGTTAAATTTACAAGAAACATATTTGGGACCACGTAAACAACAGAGGGTACGCGTGAAGATCACCATCCGACTAAAAAGGCAGTGCATCCCTAAGAAGATACAAAGAACCCACAAAGAACGAACAGCTAGCGAGCGCAAGCGCAAGCGCACCCATCCAAGCCGTCCTTGCCAGATCGACATCGCTCGCATTCGGACTGAGCACGCTGAACGCAGACGCGCCCAACGCGTACACGTTCGAATTACAATAACAACTGGTGTATACCCCCGAGAATTGGAAGAGCGTGTTGGCGACGAGGCCGATCGCGTTGAGGATGGCGAGCGCTTTGCCGAGCCACCGCAGCCCGTTTGCTACCTGCGTCAACGTCTTTCCACCGACCCACGGGGTGTGGTGCTTAGAGGTGGTGCGCTTGTGTGCACGCGTGTCGCACAGGATGTCCTTGCCCTCCGCATAAGCCTCTAAAGTGAGATCGCTTTGTCCACTCATGGATTCGGAGGAGCTGCATTTGGATGCGTTGGGGTGGGTGTATAAACCGACGATTTCCACGTCAGGGACAGACCGGTCGTCGAGCAGATGATGTGCGTAATAACCAAGCGCGCTGGACAGGACGAGTAGCATCCACACTGCTGTAGAAAGCACCCCGTATATCAGGTAAGCAAGAGAACGACAACCAAGTCCCTGGAGGAAATGTGGTCAGTGAATGATTTATCCGCAACGAAATGCATTGAACTTACGACGGTCGGGGTAAACCAAGCTATAAGAAGGGCTGCGCCAGTTGTTCCCCACTGCAGCTGCAGGGACATAAAGGACGCCACCACCATGTTGAAAAACAAGCCACGAGGCCACAGAACCCTTTCTCCGAGATGGTCGCTATCATCAGGCCGGCAGTAGCGAATGATCTGTTCGCGAGTGCCTGTTCGACTCGCTCGAGGGACATCATGGTTAAAATTCCCGGGAATGAATGTGCCGTCTACGCCGACACGATGAAACGATTTCTGCCAAGCGGTGCGATAATACAGGGACGTCAGATAGGCATTGCGGTACCATGAAAACGCTCTTGCATAGTTGAAAACAGGGGGGGTTCGTAGCTCGTCAGGAGAGGTGACGGCTCTGTCGTACAACCGATCTGGACGAGGGCCGATGGTCAGACCGAAATGGGATCCGACATAGGTGGGTGTCATAGTGGGATCGTCAGAATCTGCAGTAAGCGCGCGCCTATTCGCCTTGATGTACGCCTCGTGGATGCGACCGTAGTCACATTTTGGAGAAAGAACCAACCAACCCACGACGATTGGCAGCAACCAAAGCCAAGACGAACTAGTTCCTTGTCCGTTGGAATTGATGTTGTCAGGAACATTGGAAAACGAGTCCGTGACACTGAGCAGATAGGCGATGACCACCCAAATGATGGATATTGCAGATGTGATTGATAATCTGTGTGGGCAATCGAGCTCCTGTGCAAGCGTAGCCCACCAGCCGTCATTTTCCGGGTGAACGACAAGAGACTCGAAATAAGCAGAGTTCCCAGGATGAACGCGCAAGGGAACTTGTTGAAGGCCGCTCAATACTCGTACCACTGACTGGCGAACCGCAACGCTGGGATAGTTGATCCCCGCAAACAGCTGGTCGTTAACCCATCGTGCATTGAGAAGGGTCATGTACAACGAGTAGGCAGCGAGGTTAGGAGAGCCAAGCGTCAGGACTGCAGACATGAGGTTATCTATTCTGCGTCGAGCGCCGAACGGGAGCTGCGAAACCAGGACAAGAAAGGGTAGGAGCCAAGCAGCATACTGCTTTGAAAACAAAGCCCAGCTAAAATCTCCCTGGCCTGTTCCGCAATAAATTTTGCACCCGGTGTAAGCAATTGCAGTAGCCGCGTCTGTAGAAGTAACATGATCCCCTTGGCTCGTGAGGAGGATGGATAAAGCAGTTGTATTTGAGACGTCCAGAGAACAACCACTCGAGGTTTGGGCACAGCTCATCACATCTTGAAAACACTGCGGGAAATTGATAGCACCCGAATAAATTGGATATGACGCAAGAAAGAAAAGAAATATATGGCCTTCAAACGTTGGTGAACCAAACGCAATGCGGAAAGGGGGAAATACCTTTCCAGTGATACAATGGCATGTGGAGCGCAGTAGAAGGATGAAGACCGTGTGACGATGGCCCCCTGTACTTAAGGGATGCTGGTCGGATGGTATCCCCTTTTACACTAAAGTGATAGTTAGGGAAGATCTCACTAGATTCACCCCTTGCACTGAAACGGCGACTCGACCAGGCGATGAATGAAATAATTGCGGGCTGTAGAGTGTGGCGCTTCGCGGTAATTGGTGCAAACGCTCAGAACAAACATAACCCCTCGGTTATCGACTCCAAAATAAACGGGGATGATCTTGATAAGTACCACCTAGGAAGAGTGCGCTATTAGTAGTTGAAACACAAGAGAAGTGAAACCTGTTAGTTAGTACATAACTCAGGGTCCCAGACCCGTTAATGGGTTCGGTTTGAGCAAAACCGTCTCTCACTAACATATCCAGTGGTAAGTACACAATACCTCACCTGATTCCAAATAATAAATAGTGGTGCGGGAAAAACTGCAGGTCTATCAACGGAGCGCTTGGATCAAAACACGCACCATGATATTACCGCTCGGAACTTTTCAAGGGCCGTTCGAACAGAATGACGGTTGCTGTGAAATCGGAGCTCCGAATGCTAGTAGGTGGTAGTATTTTGTTTATAGGTATTTGCATCCTGTGGAACATGCTCCGATTCGCGTATCATCCGATGGCTCAACACTACTTTTCTAGTACATTCCCCTTACCAAATTTCCGTGTTCTCTAGACTAGATTCTTCTCTTTTGAAAATTTCATTGTGTGTGCTGTGTCTTTCCATCGTGTGCATGGCAGCTCCCTGGTGATGTATTCGCACAATCCGTGCCGGACTACCGAACATCCGTTGTGAGCGCGTTTGTAGACTGTCCATTGGCTATTGCTTCTTGACATGTCCTACCAAGGTTCCTGCAAGGCGTGTTGGGCTGATCTAATATATGATTTGGTCCCTAGGTTTACTGCATTTACGTGAATGCAATAATTGGGCATGCCAGAATTAACTGGTTTGCGGACCCCTTGGTACGCCTGAGTCTCCACAGACTAGCGTACACAATGCGTTTCGACTTTGAGTATATCGTACGGCGTTCCTGTTCTTAACATTCATTAGACTCGATTATCCGGCTCCAGCGGACCTCACAAGAAGAGTGTTTAATCGTCGGGATTTACTTTGGTTGCATGCAGTCGAGGTCCCCGCCGTCATGTGGCGGAAAAGATATACCACCAATAACGCTCACAGGGTAAACCATTCATAACTAGTGAAGTGCTTCATCAAGAAAGCAGAAATTGTAAAAGACTCGATCACGACGATACCATTCTACTCCTGCATAGTTCGTACAGGTTTGGAATGCTTGACGCAATGTCACTGGATTCCAAGGGAAGAGTTTCTTCACCACTTCCTGTAAAAGCATCGTGATAAACTTATTGCGAGCAGGCTGCATTCTGCATTCTTCTGAGGTACTTCTGTCTGTATCTTACGCTGAAAGCACTCATGCAACATTAATCGAATCCAGTCGTCCCTGGTGACTGAATGGCAAGGACAGCGAATTCGGCTACGCGCCCATGGCAGAAAATATCGGTGTACTTTCAGAGATCTCCTACACATAACTGAACCACACGGGGGAGGCATTCACTCGTTCGACGAAGAGCGATGTGCGTGTTGTATAGAGTCATTGCGGAATGTGTGATGCGTTGCGCACTCTGCTACTTGATTTCGATGCCTCCGTCATCGCAAGTTGTTTGCCCTGACATGCAGTTTGACCATGCCACTTGAGGACTTGGCCTCTCGGCTGAATGCAGTTGAACCAGGTCGGATACCATCACAAAAGTCGACAGTATGAGTAGTATAGGATCATCTGGTTTCAACGACAAGACCGTTTCGTACCTGGAGAAAACCTAGGTAGCTGATTGAGTACTGGAATGAGTGGTCTGACTAGCCTGAAATGACTCGTACCCACAACTAGGTCCAGACAATGAGCGTGGAACATATAATGGAATCGTATTGGTGATCCTTCGCATCTAAGGGTGCCCATGGCGAACACGTTGATGAACGCATGTCCTGTACGCGCACGACGACCGGCGCTCGCATTCAAAGGTGTAAAACTCAATGGGCAGACAATGAAGGGAATTTTGAAAGGTGGTGGGTTCGTGAAGACTGTACCTGGTATGTTGGATGATGGACCGGATGAGGCAAGTGCGCAATACCCCACTGAAAAAGTCCATTGAATGAGCGCATTAAGGGTGCGGGTTCGTACATCCGGTTTTTGTCTGTACTAGTGATGGCTCTGGATGCGGTGGGTCGGACTATCCCGAGGCCTCTAGCAATGCGTTATTCGTCCCGAGCATGCTTGTAGGCCCATTAGTTCACCACATCTGAAAGTCTGTGATGCAAACATTCGAAGAGACTCCCGGACTGGTTGAAGACGCGGAAGCATCTTATTCAGGACGTGTAGCAGCAGGGTATGTAGCCAAACCTGACAACACGTGAGTTCCGTACTATAGGGCTGGGTAGCCACTCACGTTCAAGACATTCATTCGTGCAGGATATACTGCCAACGGACTGGGGCGCATTCTAGTTGACTCCTAGCAAGTCATCAGAATGCCATGACCCAATGCTTTCGAACTTCAATCCTGTATCAGCAAGTGGGCTGAATATTTGCGAGTCCAAATTCACCGTTGGTAAATAACAGTCAAGATGAGAGTAACAAGTTATCAGTTTCCTGTGAGGAAATTGCATGTACGGTTTGGGGGCTAAGAGGTGCGTAATGAAAACCGTGTGAACTCTTCGGACATGGCTGCCACCACTACAACTCATTCCCACTCTTACTACGGATTCATAGATGTCTCTTCTTGATTTGCACGTAGTATTTCCCCGGGTGTTTCTTCGACTTTGCAAGGTCCAAAGCCCAACAACCTGAAAAGCAGGTGCATTGCGCGGACTCGATACTGCTTTGACACTATTTATGATACATATCGCTCTTCGTACCCCCTCAACGACTAACTCTAGAGATCTAGTCATCGCGACGCTATAGACTTTCAAGTTAAACATATATCCAGGTGCTATGAAGAAGACAACATGCTGGTCTTGATCGTCACCGAAATCAAGTCGGATGGCTCCTACAACACGCTTTCTCGGGCGTCACAAGTCCACTCTCTGTTTGGCGATACGCTCGTGCAGTGCCTCCTTCAGCGTTTGTATGCGATCAGCTTCTTAGCCGCAGGACTGCGGGTGTACTGTGGAGATCCCTAGTTACTTACGACGGACCCCCACACGTTCCTACCACATCCCCAGATCATGTCCTCACTCTCACACACACTGGATGTTCTACCACAGGAAGGGTTTCAAATGACGTAAACCATCAATCGAGATATTACGAAGATGCTGAACAACTTCAACAGTAAACAGACCCCCAATCGAGTTCGCTGTAATCCTACTGTCCACGACCCGTCGCTGCATGGTCTGAGAATCTTCAGGCAGTGGCCTTGTCCTCCACTCAGTTTTGAGAGCTAGGTATGTTTGGTGTTTTTTTCTTCCCTCTTAGCAACATACTTGGCGTTGTTGTGTGGTGGCAATGTCGCCGACCAGTGGTGTACTTGCTTCGGCGTTGCTAGTATCACAAGCGTTTCACCGCTCACCGTGACACATTTTAGTGGAACCGGCACTGCTTTAGATGTATTGATATCGTGGTGCTCGGATCGCACAGTTGCCTCGTCTCGGTTTCTCTAGCCTACAAGGTATGCTCCACCCACACCCTACTACACCCCGTGCCAGTTCGTGATTGTCGTATCCGTCTTCTAGAAAATTGCGTATCTATATCTGATTACCTACGATTAGATGTCTACATCCTTTGTCCATTACCGTTGAACGTCACAAGCCGCTGAATCAAGAACGGGGATGACTGCGGGCGTTGGTCAGTGCTAGAGCCGGCACTTGAGCTGTATGGGCAGTGCCGCCCGGGTTGATTTCCCCGAACATTGTGCGGTGGCGCAGCACACGAGTCAGAGGTGTGTCACTCTGAACTGAAGAGAGATTAACATGACCTGCAGTATGAGTTGCATTAGGGATATGGAAATTACACAATGTCCTGAAGATAAACTATCGGGAGTGGCTACAGCTAGAAATACAGAGTATTTGTCCATCCTAGTGGAAATGGTGATCAACACGGACAGATGCATTTGCATCGTGACATAAATATAAAGTCTGGGGAGACAAGTCCATGGGCGACTTGCGCACACTAACGAAGCCACTGCTGGTTGCAGCTCGAGTCAACCTCAAGACCATCAGGTGCTAGATGCGAGGATGAGTCCTAACAACAAAGTCTCAGTGCGTTGCATTCTGCTTACATTCAAGTCCTCCTTCCTCTGCCATGGGGCAAATGGCGTTCCTTTTGGGCAGAACGTAAGAGCAAACCCCAGATTGCGACGCGATGAGGAAAACTATTGTCGCAAGGCGAGACAACAAGCTGAGTTGCATGTTTGTGTGCAGAGGAGGATATCAGAAGCGTTCTCGAAAAGGTGCGAGTAGAAGATAATTCAATGGTCGACCCCGACCTACTCTCTTGTATTTATAGTCGATGCACCTCACCTGTGTAGAGTTTACATCTATGTATGTGCGGCGATGCAGATGGCGCATAGATGTTCCCGAGTCGATGACTCGATGTGACACAAGCTTCATCACAGATACTAG
>JBBPTN010000415.1:0-18031 GCA_038094075.1 Xerocomus spinulosus
TACAACAAACTTCAGGGCATGTACATAAGATTATACCTATGTGAGTACAAGTACCATATCCATTTTCTACACCCCCCTTTCACTCTGGTTAATGCACAAGAGTCCATGGCTCAAAGGATGGACACTGTAGTTGCCATACAAACAAGCTTCTAGTCACAACGAATACATCACTTGCATTTTCAACCCGATCACGCCAGCCCCACGTCCATCCCACCCTGGAATCTCTGCACGACACACTGGACATCTAAATTACCCAGGATCGAGTCAAGAAACAAAACAAAAGCAGCAGGAGCACACACACCTAGCAGCTGGTGCCCTGTCCATTGCAACGACCATGTTTCTCCTGATGGTCGCCTTGACGGCTGTAAATAGACAGGGACCACAACATACGTGCCCACACGGCGTCAGAGTCGCATTGGTCGGAGGGGAAAAACAGATGGGACATGTATACGCAGAGAGAGGCTCTGGAACAGCAACCAAAGTGGGTGCTTGTGAAGGGGAACCCGGCGTAGCGATGGCGGTAGCGGACGATCCCTGATGTGCATGCGAGGACACGGCTACTGGGTCATCCGAATCGGAGAGTTCGATGGGTGCGGTATGGTCGACGGTCTGCGGGGATGATTCCTCGGATGTTGGGTGTGGTACGGCAACGTCTGGGGGCATCTCCCATGTCGAGATTTGAGCGAGGATGGTGCTGGGCTGAGGCTCGTCAGTGTCCTCTACGCGCCTTCGTTTCTGTCTGTGGTGATCAGAGCCACTCTGTTCATCGCTGGCAACAGGCGACGCGGTGCGATGGTGGCTGGTGGATGGTGTGGGTGTGGGTGTGCTCATCGTCGCCAACGACGGGAGTGTATTGCGTAATAAACAATCGGGAGTTTCCGGGGTCTCGGTATAACCCGATCAAAGTGACACGTTGGACTTTGCTTGTAGCAAAAAAAGTCCAACACCGTCCGCGTCCGAGCTTCTCCTCGACGTCCATGTCTGCGGCACCGGCCAAAGAGAAATCTCTGCTCGAAAAGTTCGACAATGTCGTTCCCGGTCTCGCTCGATTCGACGCCTTTCCAAAGTTACCGTCCGCCTACAAGGCTCGCTCAGAGTCTCGCGGTTTCCTCACTCTTTTCGTCATCCTTATCGCTATCCTCCTTGTTTTGAATGATTTCGCAGAATACATTTGGGGCTGGCCTGATTATGAGTTCAGCGTCGATACCCGGAGTAGCAGTTTTATGAAGGTCAACGTGGACATGGTCGTCAACACCCCCTGCGATTGTATGTACCCACACTAGTCCTGTTTGTGCTTCTCTTCATCTCTGAATCACGTAGACCTTTCTGTGGACTTGCGTGATGCAGTTGGAGATCGTCTGTTCCTCAGCAGGTTGTTCAACCGTGACGGGGTTCGTCCACGGTGCTATTGTCTCTTTAACATCTAATCTGCCTTTGTAGACTGTATTTGACATTGGTCAAGCTACGATCCTAAAGTGCGTCCTGGTGTGATTGCACAAACGCTGTCTCACCCGAGGATACCTCACAGAGAACACGCCAAGGCCCTCTCTGCTCGTCAGGTCGTTGCCCAATCGAGAAAATCACGCGGATTCTTCTCGTTCTTTAAACGCACTGAACCTGAATTCCGTCCGACATACAACCACAAGAAAGACGGCGATGCTTGTCGAATCTATGGCTTTGCCTTTGTCAAGAAAGTCACTGGTCAGCGTCTCCTGCTGCGTTCACATGCGGCGCTCAATCCCTTTCTATACTAGCCAATCTGCATATTACAACACTTGGCCACGGATACCAGAGCGGTGTTCATGTGCCCCACGACAGTATGTTTGTCTTTTTTGTAATGCCCCTCGTTCACACCAATGGCGTCTTAGAAATGAACCTATCTCATGTCATTACCGAGTTCTCGTTTGGTCCGTATTTTCCTGACATTGCTCAGCCGCTCGATTACTCGTTTGAACTCGCCAAAGAGCGTACGTGCTTGAACGATCAATTCAGCGATGCGGCTAACTCGCGTTGACCAATGCCAGCCTTCATGGCATACCAGTATTATCTCCATGTGGTTCCTACAACCTACGTTGCACCGCGCTCCAAGCCTCTACACACGAATCAATATAGTGTCACGCACTACACTCGCAAAATAGACGAGCATCAAAGTACTCCTGGCATTTTCTTCAAGTTTGACATGGACCCGATGGAGATTGCTATCCATCAACGTACGACATCTTTTATCCAGCTATTCATCAGGTACGCACAAGCTATACGCTTTAGCGACGAGTGCTCGATGGTTCCACCAGGTGTGTTGGTGTTATTGGCGGAGTGTTCACCTGTGCATCGTATTTCCTTCGTGTCACCGTGCGCACCTTTGAAGCCGTCTCTGGGGCAGACTCGACCCCAGGGATAGTCGCTGCCGAATCGACGAGTGTTAGGCGCAAATGGGGTGGCGGACAACTACGCGCACGACCAAATGCAAGCACGGGCCGGGTGGTGAGACAGGGCAGTGGGTGGGTCGTCGATGGAGGGACAACACCGTATGCGACGACGCCTGCTTCTGGTGGGTTTGGACCTGCGAGTCCGTATGTGTATACGCCGTATTCCTCGACGACGCCCGTGGTCCCCCCGCCGCTGCCATTGCCGCCACTAGGTTCAAGTTCGGCAGCCACAACACCAACGTTTGGGCCTGGCGTGAGCCCTGCGCAGGGAGTTGGACTGGGGTTGGGTGCTCCACCGTTTGCACACGGGCAGGTGAGGTCTCCAAGTGGGCAGGGGAGGCCACCGAGCATGTTGAGGAACGAGAGCGGATCTCCAGCTGGAGTGCCATTACCACCGTCACCGTATGCGGCTCCGAGATCACTTTCGCCAATGGTACCCCCGCCGCCGCCCAAGTCTGCGAAAAAGGAAGATTAGGGCTCACTGGTCGTTGTAGATGTCCTTGGATGTTCTCGGGTATATACGCTTTGACTTGTAGTAGTAGTATATCGACTCGCGTGTGATCATGGGACATCGTACTTGCACTTGCTATCTACTACGGACATGGACAACAAGCTTGCCATCCCGCCTCCTGCCATACAACGACACCGTTGGCATCCTGGATCTCGACAGCGACCTTGGACGCGTCTGGCCATCTTGCTGACCGTCTTACTAGTCTTTTGGACCAAGTCGCGTTCCCCATCGCATGTTCAAGATGATCGTGCTCTTGCAAGGGAATACATGGTGCACGCCAACAGACCTCTGAAAGGTAGCACGGCAGAAGAACTTTTCTTGTGAGCTCGTTCCCTCTCTTCAGATCCCACAGTGTCATGGTCTCGGTAGAGCCGTCCCCAACGAAGAGAGCGCGCTCGCTGCTTCCCGTCGATACGCTTCAAAGCCCCACCTAGCTGGTACTCCAGGAGACTTTGAGACAGCAAAGGATTTTCTGGCGCACCTCGAAACGGAACTGGGTATAAACCCTGTCCCCGAGCTACCGATTTACCCCGCTGGGTCCGACGAGGCGCGTGCGGCTACCCTGGACATCTCTACCTATGCAGAACCCAGGGCGTGGATAAGTACGTACTACCCCGTCCTCAACGCCCCTCTCCATCACAGCCTGGAGATACTTGGGGAAGACGGCGTGCCGACTTGGACGGCCGAGCTCGAGGAAGTGTCGGATGGGACGGATCCAGACGCGACGGCGCATGCGACGGCGATCCTGGCGTGGCACGGTCTCAGTCGCGGGGGCACCGCCCAGGGAAAACTCGTCTATGCCGATTACGGGCGGAAGGAGGACTATGACGCGCTCGTCGAGGCAGGTCCGCTCTTTCCTGTCTCTGTGCACGTCGTCGTTTGCTCACGAGACGGACCCAGGGGTTGATTTGAGTGGGAAAATTGTGCTTGCGCGTTATGGTGGTAATTTTCGTGGGCTCAAGGTATGCACGTCGCCGTCGGGTCGTGGACGTTTGATCGATGCAGGCGCTAGGTTAAGCGCGCGCAGGAGCTCGGTGCTGTTGCCGTTCTGATGTATGTGGACCCACGGGATAGCGGTTCTGCCACCGTCGAAAATGGGTATCTGCCGTGAGGATTGAACGGGTGGCCTGCTCGATATGTGCTGAGAGCGTTCTAGGTATCCTCATGGTCCCGCCCAGAACCCGACGTCCGTGCAGAGGGGTTCTGTTGTGTTTCTGTCGCTTTACCCGGGTGATCCTTCGACCCCGGGTTATCCTGCGTATGAAAACAGCACGCGTATTGAGGGGGACAACAAGCCAACGATTCCCAGTTTGCCCGTCTCATGGATGAATGCCAAGGTTTTGCTAGATAAAATTGCGGATGGCAAAGAAGGGCCTACAGTACGGCTGGTCAACGGTGGTATGAATTTGACGCATATAGTTCAAGTGGATGATCTGAGGTCGTTGTCGTTGACTAGTCGAGGAAAAGATCACGCCCATCTGGAACACTTTTGGTGTCATACCAGGTCACATCAAGGACGAAGTGGTAGTGCTCGGCAACCATATTGACGGTATGTCCCACAGTCTAGTGTGTAGCACATGACCAGCTGATACACATATCCAGCCTGGGTAATGACATGTGTGCTCGGCCGAGAAACATTACTCACGGCACTTTCAGGTACTGGGCGCTGCAGATCCCTCTTCGGGCACGGTATCGGTCCATGAGGCTATCCGTGGCTTTGGTAAGTTGCTACGAAGCGGTTGGAAACCCCTGCGAACCATTCTCATCGCCAGCTGGGATGGAGAGGAGGTAAGAATATATTTTCTAGTCTGGTCTTCGTTCAACCATCTATGCGTCAGTACGGATTGGTTGGTAGTACCGAATGGGGTGAAGACTTTACAGACTGGATCAGAGAGCACGTCGTTGCCTACATCAACCTGGGCATGTTTCTGTATCTCGCTGATGTGGTGCGTCTGACCTGATTGTGCAGACACGTCTGTGTCTGGGTCGCGTCTGAGCGCATCGGCATCACCGCTTCTCGCTCATTTACTGGTTACTACCGCGGAACAAATTCCTCACCCGACCTCTGAGGGGCTGTCCCTCTGGGATGCACGTCTCGACAATGGTAAATTCTTTGGGGTGAACCCAGATACGGGGGAGATCGCCGCAAACGAGCAAGTCAAGTCAACCGTCGAGAATCTCGCTGTAGGTCCGCTTGGCTCTGGCAGTGACTACACCGTCTTCTTGCAATACATTGGGGTGAGAAAATGTCCAAGGAAGCCACACGCTCGAACTGACATTTTCCTAGGTCGCTAGTTCCGATGCAGGGTTTTCCGTCGGTGAACATGATCCTTTCTACCATTACCATTCCATCTTTGACTCGCAACGCTGGCAAGAGGTCTATGGTGATCCTGGTTTCTCCCGGCACGTACGTCTAATGTCTCTGCCTGACCTTTTGCAGGCCGAGCGTCTTTTTAGGTGGCAATCGCAAAGCATATAGGCCTTCAGGTCCTCCGGCTTTCTAGTGACATTATCTTGCCCTTCAACACGACCCATTACGTGCTCGAGTTGCAATCCTACCTTGATACGTATGTGTGCACGCTCCATCCTGGACAACATTTTCAACTACATCTTGTAGGGTGGAGCAGCTCGCCAACACGTCATCGCTCGAGGTCAATGTTAACCCTCTGCGCCTGTCACTTCAAGCTCTCTATACTGCCAGCGTGCGACTCGACGTGGAGAAAGCCAAGGCTGAGGCTTATCTCTGGAAGATGCTCATGAAGCAAAAAAAGAAGCGCGCACTCGCACATGGCCTCTACCAAACACTATGCACGCTCGCAAACGACATTGGAATGGCGTGCAAGACGTCCCACGAGGACGCACTCTCCATGTACGTTTGGATGCCATCGCACACGCTTTATCCAACGCATCGACCAGGTGCTCGAGGCGACTGCGCAAGGCGATCCAGCGTGTACATGCTGTCAACCGTAAACTGATCGCATTCGAGCGTGGCTTCATCTCTCGCGAGGGCATCAAGGACCGTACGTGGTACAAGCATCTCGGGGTTGCCCCGGGTAAATGGCTGGGTGAGTGCCGTGTATGCGTCCTTGAATGGGCTGATGGGCTCTTGCTGGGGCAGGCTATGGTGCGACGACGTTGCCTGCGATCACGGAAGCGATCACCATGGATGGCGATGCGTTTGCGGCTGGTCGTGAAGTGGAGCGGATGAAGCGCCATGTGGACGCATTGACCGAGAGAATCTCGGTATGACGTTATTTTGCTAGATGGCTTGACCGTTTCTTGTCTGGATGTTATTCCCGAGTGCCAGGATCCGAATTCAACGCTTGGTAGTGTACATGACATCCCAGCCGAAAACACGGAACTGAATGACCCGACCGTGGACCATACAACACAAGGAATGTCGACAAGATGAAACAAGCGCTGCCACAGCGCACACATGGCCCTACCAAGATGTTTCGATTTGAGTCCGATGACAAGTTGTCATGCGATCTACAATGTAAGAAACCTTGCTCGACATCCCACGTCAACTCGTCTCCAAACTGTTTTTTATTGCCATCTCCGAGGCTCGTTTCAGCTAGTCTAATTTGTTAATCTCATCTTGAATGTTTTTTGTCGAGTTGATCTGTTTCGCACCGACATCGACTACTTATACGACGCGCAGTTTCAGTTGATCACGTACACCCCCACTACCACCAAACGAGATGGAGATGGACTGCGGCTTTGAGTGAGTGGTAGACTACTGTCTCGACTATGACTGTAAACCCCGAGGTGTGTTTCAAGCTACCCTTACCCTCCAAGCAACGTGATGGATGGGTCCCCCACACCGTCCTTTGAACGTAATTTCGTACGTTTCTCCCTTTTTTTTCTCGCACGATGACACGCGTACCATTCAAGCACTGCGGCAGTGTTCCAATTTCACATGCTGTGGTCAATCCCTCGCAGACCTGCACGAGCTTGTCGATCACGTTGAGGAAGCGCATGTGGTTGTTATTGACCCGGATGCCAAGCGTGGCTACCCACCTCGTTCCAGGGCGACTTCCAATCCAGATTGGCATTCCGTGACGCTGTTTGCAAGTGCACACTCTGCGGATCCTGGAACTCGGCTCTCCATTGAGACCCTGGGTGAACACACTTCTGTGGCGCGCCCGTTGGCGGCCGAGCGTCAAGTGGGGGTGACGAGGGACACCTTGTCAGACGAACATTGTCTGCCCCCGTCTGTCTTTGCAACACATCCGGACCAGACCTGTTTGACTCGAACGACGAAGAAGCGGCTGCGTGTATCCAGAGTGCCGAAAATGCGGGGCAAGTCATACAGGTGTCCGGTGAGTCATTGTGAATTGCCAATGTGTGAATGCGTGTCTGAATGACATGAATGTGGGGGTAGCACCCTGGATGTACAAAAGTAGGTCAAACTTGCCGTGCTGGCTTCCATTCGCTGACGAGCGAACACGTGGAGTCGTACCTAAACCTAAACGGTCTCAAGTATCATCTGGAGAAGGGAAGGTGTACAATGGACGCGGTCGAGACCCGAGTGGACACACAGGAATGAGTGCTGTGCCGCAGTGCGTATGTTCCGATTCTCGATCGGCTGGCTTCCTTGGCAAGTAAAAACACCGCTTCTCGGTAGGAACCACGCTTCTTGCAGCACTGGCCAATACGCGTTTTACCCCACACTTGTGAGTTCTGTGATGGGCTGTTCAACAGTGGAGGGGCGGCAATGCCTCAAATGAGATCCGCAGTGATGCCATGTATATGGCATTTCCCCATGGGATCAGAAAGCGGGGTCGGCTCACCGCAGTTGATAACTACTTGCAAAGGTTGGGCCTGTTTCAGTCTTGTGTCCAATAGGATCGTTACCTGGACACCAGCCAAGAGGTGGTCACGTGGGGAGTTCCTGAGCGGACGGAATCGGACAAAACATGCGTGGGCGGAGATTACGTGATACTCGGGGTGGGATTCACATGACACCGGTTAAAAATCAAATTATTATAATTATGTAAATTGTAAGTCGGTCCGGGGTTTGTTTGCTAGCAATGCCAGCTCGTCCTTGCTCACACCGAGTCTCGTCACGCCTTCTCTGACGACGACGACGACGACGACAGCGTCGCGCTCATCATCCACAGCGACCCCCTCTACTGCTACTCACGAGGACCGGCATGTTGGCTACCTTTCCTGTCCCCATTCTCTCCGTCACCGCAGAGGCGGTCAAGGATCTCCAAGGCCAGGATGCGCTGTACAGTCTCTGGGCAGGTGAGCTACCACCGGACGACCTACTCGCATATTGCTCACCTACGCCCTTGATCAGTCTTCACAAAGTGCAAAGAGTCGGTCCAGGACGGCCGCCGTCTCGAAAACATCTCTTGGCGATTGTGGTATCGCGAACTCACTCAGAGCCAGGTCGCGTACCGGCCACTTACACCGGACTCGACTCTACCGCAACCGACAGAAGACCGATCTTCTTCTTCCTACTTCCCCGCACCTACTCATGAAAAGCCGTCACCCCGTCTCCACGGTAAGCCCACATTCCCTAAAACTGCCTAGTCCGGCCATCACTCACCCTCTTCTGTTTTCCTTTCCTGTAGCCCTCTCATCTGGACTGCCTTCACCATCTGATCAACCATCGCCATCACCGTTGCCACCACCCATACTCTCCCCGCCAACGCCGGAGCGCCCACGGATATCCCCGCACTCGGCTGCGCCAGCACTCAGCTGTTGTACCCGTGGTAAATCGGCAGTCTGTGTCGGACGTCTCATTGTGGATATGCTACCAAACCATCTGTCTCTTCCCCAGCCAAGGCCATCCGCAACGCCCATGGCCGTTCCATCCACACCTCCGCCAACGTTACAGCCCTCCAAGTCTGACCCTGAGGTGCCACTCGTCCAACTGCCGACGACTGCCGACGCACCATGTCCTCGAGTTGTCGTTGTTAATCCGACCCCGAATCCGACCCCGCCAACAACACCCATCTTAAACGATGATTCGCTTGCCGTGATACAACCGCCATCCACTTTCCTCCTACCACCCCTACCACCTCCATCTCTTCGACCCTCGCTGCCATCGGTAGCCCCGCACACGCAGCAGCCATCAGAAACGCACCTCCAATATACCCAGGAAAGCAGCTGTGAGGTCGATGAAGAGGATGATCAACGATCGACAACGGCTACGACTGAGGCCGAGGCAAGACATGCTACCCAAGCTCGCCAAAGTAAGCCGAAAAGGGCAAAGGAAGTTGGGAAGCGGCCCCTAGTGAAGCGATCCCATTCAGCAAAACACGTTGCGCCATCAATGTCCCGGAACTCGAACGGGTCGAGGTCAACCAGCGGGTCTACTGGAAAGGGACACTCAAAGTCGTCCTCGCTCGCCAACGAATTCACGGCTACTCAACCGACCAAGGTGTCTCCCCCACAGGCACATCCACCTGTCATACCCAAAGGGTTTGCCCGTGGTCGTGTTACCGGCAATGCCGCGTTGAATGGCAATGCGACTGTCAATGGTAACGCAAACGCGAACGCGACGCGTAACACGAACGGTAGTGCTAATGTCCAATCACGTAAGACGATTGTTGTTGCCAACACGTCATCGGAGGATTTCGAGACGACTGACGGGGAGGACTCGGAAGAGTGGGCATCTGAGGATATGGACGCCGAGGACAAGGCACGGGAGGCCGAGGAGACTCGGTTGCGCGAGGCGGCGTTGGAAGCGCAGCGTCAACGCGAGCTATTCGCCAAGGTCCCCAAACGCTCATATTCGAATCTTAATCGGACACAATCGGGCCTACTATCACAGTTGATGAATCCCAACCCTGCCATCTTCCCACCAAACCATCCATATCGGCAAACTCGGTCATCGGCTGACATTTCGCGCCAGTATCAGCCACCCCAGCAACGTGCGCCTGTACCACAAAGGAGTACGAGTGCACATGCACCCCCGCGATTGTCGACGAGCAAGAGCAGTGCAGCACCCCCTACGGCGGCGCAGATAACTGCAATTAGCAGTTCGAACCCGTCTTCTTCGGCTGCCGCGAAGCGACCCGAGACCGAGAAAAACGGATACCGACCCAAGGGACCACCCAAGGAGCAAGAGATGGAGGATGATAGTGGTGACGATGCGGATGACAAGATCCAAATGTCGCAGAGCATTGCGCAACAAAAGTTGCAAGCGCTCATGTCACGTCGGAGTTCGCATCAGGGTATGTCCTCTCACCTCGTACAGCCTGTGGCGACGGAGGCGGCATCTGGGACATTGGGTTCGACGACGGTGCCTATTCCGCTCGGGCACCCCTATATTCTTCCAGCAGCTGCGCCGCCTATGACGCCGAGGACGACGCGCCGACGGATGCTTAGGACGGAGCTGTCGGAGAGTATGCGGCGACAATTGCTGTGGGAACGCCAGGTCAGTAGTAATGCAAACCCGGCACTTGCTGCACGGCGAACCAACCAAGCACCACGACCGGTGACGTCGACGAACAGTGAAAGCACGTTGGACGCACCAGCCGAGGTCCAGGATGAACGACGACGACGTGCGATGGCGCGGAATCGTAGCTGGGCCAATGACTACCACTATACGGGGTGGTGAGCGTGCTCGGACTCGCTCTTGATCTGTCGTTTTTTTCCTTCTTTATCATCCTCTGGTCATCTTGCACTCGCTGCTTTCTGGAATGCTCGTTTCTTGCTTGTCTCTCTTTTTTTTTTTTTTCGGGGTTCTCTTCCCTTTTGCTCCTTTATTCTAGCCTAGGCATTTGTTGACTACTACCGCACGTTGGTGTATACCATCGGGGGGTTTTTTTTTTCTTTTTGTTCGCTCGCAATTCCGTCGCATGTTTTCGTCATCACACGTTATTCCCCTGTCCCATTTACGATGTAATCCTAGTCACCCTCTCTAGTATATAGTTGGTTTAAACGGTTGTCGCCAAGTGCGTCGAGGTTGGGGATTTTGTCTGTGGCATGGCTTACATGGTTGTGACCTTGGCAAAGCCGAGGTGCGTACGTGAGCAACGAGAAAATCGTGTCTTGTCTCGGCGTAGGTCCAAAAACGCTGGTCCAGAAAAGACACGCCGACGCACGTGCCCCGTGCGCAAGTAGATGGAAAACGGATGTCTTGTCGCTCGTGTTTTATCGACGCTCGCGCGGGTATCAGAGACGGTCGATCGATCGATGCCTCGAGGGCGGAGACGGATCATGCAATCTGTGTAAAAACGAGTACGTACGTCAACAAGAACGTGTGTATGGTGCACGCGTGCAGTGGCGACGATGCGGCACAACGAGCGTCGTGGTGCAAGGCAAAGCTCGAATTTTGGGGTTCCGAAGAGAGCTCTCGCCACTGCGTTTTTGGATGGATTGTGCGCTCCGTGGCTTTAGTAACGTACCGGTTTGTTTTTACATACCGGAGTTGTAGTACGAGGCTTGTGCCAAATTCCGATGCCGTGAAAGAAAAAAGCGTCAATCTGCATTGAATCTGCAAGACAGCGAGATTGTCAGTGCTGGTTGGTAAAGGAATCGGATGACTCCTTTGGCACTGCGGCGTACTTTACTAGGGATGCGTTCGCTGACGAGTCATTTTGCGGTGGCGTTTGAGCGGCAAGTGCCGGCTCGTGACAGATGCTCGGCAAAAATGTACACGCGTTGACCGGCTTCATGCTACTACAGTAGTAGTACAGTCGAGGATTTTCAGCCTAGACACATTTTACCCGTTCTTGGCAGACGCTTTTTCACTTTGCAAGGTCGATTTTTGAGTCACCGGGCGGTGCAAAGAGTGGGCCCAGTCCGATGGATTTTCTGATTGGCTGGATGGAGATCAAATTGGCTGCGTATTCGCTGTGTATGTCTATTTGCATTCCTAGCATATGATTTCCTATTTCAAGTGACATCCATTTCCAAGAGAAAGCGACTTGGACCAAATCATTCCCACAGATTCGTGTTCGCCCTCGTACCAACACAGGAACGGTATACCCCAGAACTTGGCCATGTCTTCCGAGGAAGATTGCAACGACATTGAGACCTTGGCAACGATCTTGCCAGATAGCAAGAAGCGCCGCGTTCAGAGGGCATGTGACACGTGTCGGCGCAAGAAGAGTCAGTATTTAGTTTCTCTTTTGCCTCCCTGGGGGGGATATCGAACGTGCTCATGATCCGTCTTTGCACTTGTCATCCATAGTCCGATGTAAGTACGCGGTTTACGCTTCTTGGTGAATGAATGGGAAGGGATGAACACATGTGCTCGCACCCCTAAAGGTGATGGCAGTCAGATGCCCAATAATCGATGCTCGAACTGTATCACGTTTAGTTTGGAGTGCACGTACGTCGAGGCTGCCAAGGTGTGTCGTCTACCTCCTGTGTCATGGCGCTCACATTTACATTTGACATTGCCTGGTCAGAAACGTGGGCCGCCAAAAGGGTATGTGTTCTTCCACCTTGAGGAACTCTGTTAATGAACCACCACAGATATGTAGAGTCCCTCGAGAGTCGCCTGGAGAAAATGGAAAGGCTGTTGCAAAAGGCAAGGTTTTTTCATATGCATAGATCCCGATAACATCGTCTAACCCTCATTGTATGCACTCGTTTGAAAGGTCTGCCCAGATGCAGATTTTTCACAAGAGCTGGGTGGTGGTCGAATTGATCGTGAAGCGTGGCTGAAAGGCAATGCAGGCGCTGGACATACCATGGCCCCTTCCCCGCCGTATAGTACCACGAGCACCCCCTTGGAAGATCTAGCACCCAGCGACGACGAGGAAATCGGTACACTCCGCCTCTCTGAGAACTTCAAGGAGATGAACTTGAATCCGACGCCTCACCGGGGCACTCACTTTTTCGGAAAGTCGAGCGGTGTGATGCTCATCCAAAAGGCGATCGATTTGAAAAAGGAAGCGACTGGGTCTGACGATCTTGGCCTACAGGCCTTTGGTCCACGTATAGAAGAGCGTTATCCGGTGAGGCGATGCAACTAAATGCATGGAACGTGTATTCATCATACCTCGTTCTCAAGTGGGAAATTGCGGCCAGAAATCTCGAAAAGGCCGAGTACGTGTTTCCGGAAAAAGACTTGGCCATGGCATTGGTGCACTTGTACTTTGTCTCCGTGAACCCTTTGGCACCTCTCCTGCACCGTCCTAGCTTTGAACGCAAGATTGCGGAAGGGGTGCATTTGCGTAACCCATCGTTTGCTGCCGTCTATCTCTTGGTTTGTGCATGTGCTTCACGGTATTCAGAAGACCCTCGTGTTTTTCTAGATGGGATCGAGAGCAGGATATTGGAGCAGTCCGCCGGATGGAAGTTTTTCCAGCAAGTCCAAATGGTGCGGAGGACCTTGCTTGGGCCACCCTGTTTGGAGGATTTGCAAACCTATTGTGTGGGTGTTCTTCTTCTTCTTTGCATTCCGTTCTGTATGGTCACAGTTGTCTGTCATCTACTTGCAAGGGACATCTGCTCCGCAAGCGTGCTGGACGATCGTTGGGATAGGTATTCGGTTGGCACAGGATGTGGGTGCTCACCGGCGCAAGTCTTACATCGGAAAGCTGTCTGTAGATGGTGAACTGTGGAAGAGAGCGTTTTGGTGAGCTATATCGAATGTCCTGTTTTTGAGCGCATCCTCTCAATCGACAACAGGGTCCTCGTCATCCTCGATCGTCAAATGAGTTCCTCTTTGGGACGGCCATGTGCTATTCAAGATGAAGAGTAAGCGTTCTCTGCGCATACCTCTTTCATGGTGTTTTTGCTCAACGTTTTGTAGCTTTGACCTTGATTTTCCTGTTGAATGTGATGATGAATATTGGGAGCACCCTGACCCGGAACAAGCTTTCAGACAGCCGCCTGATAAGCCCTCGACAATGTCCTTCTTCATCAGTTTTATCAAACTCGCCAACATTTTATCATTTGCTCACAGAACCATCGTTGGTCTTTTATTGTGTCCGGCTCACCATTCACTGACGGTGTGGTGCAGTACTCGATCAACAAGTCGAAAATCCTTTTGGGATTCGTCGGTCAGCGGTGGGAGCAACACATTGTCGCCGAACTCGATTCTTCCTTGAACAAATGGATCGACGAGGTACCTGATCACTGTGGGTGTCAGTCGTACCACTTGTACACCATCTTACATTATGACAGTACGTTGGGACCCCACGCGGGACCCGAATTCCATCTTCTTTATGCAGTCGAGTGGGCTGTATGCACACTACTACCACGTTCAGATATTCATCCACAGGCCGTTTATACCCTCCCCTCGTAAACCGTCGCCACTCTCCTTCCCATCTCTCGCTATATGCACCAATGCTGCTCGTTCATGCAGCCATGTCATTGATATATACCGACGACGTTCGGGTGAACGTGGAGCTTTTCTGCTCGTATGGTTACGATCTCGTGTCTTGTGCCAAGGGGTTGCTGAATATTTTCGACAGATGCATGCATTCACTGCCGGGATCGTGCTCTTGTTAAATATTTGGGGAGGGAAACGGTCCGGGCTATCGACGGACCCATCAAAGGAGATGGCCGATGTGTACAAGTGCATGGGACTTTTGAAGGCTTGTGAGACCCGGTGGGTACTTTATCGAGGGATGTGACCTGTTGACTAATGTTCTGTATAGCTGGCATTCTGCGGGGAGACTCTGGTTCGTGAATACCAGGCGCTGTTTCATGATACTGATCCGAGTAGGGACGTTCTTTACGAGCTCGCCTCTGTGGGTGACCTCCCTCTTCCTCAACCCAGTCCTCAGGGTGGAACGAAACGTGAAAGGGATTGTGACGATAGTCCTGTGTTGCTCCCACGGGGTTTATCAACGTCAAAGGAATCGCCTAGGACAATCGCCGGATCGCGTCGTATCTCGCGCGAGGTGTACGCCCAACCTCAGCAACCTCGCCAGCAGCCGCTGTCGCAGTCTCCGGTGACACAACCACCGTCGTACAACCTGCCGGTCTACAGCAACGATCTGGGTCGACTCCCGCTCCATGGCCAAGTGAATTTTTCCACGAACGAATCCATCGCGCCGTCGACGTCGTCTGGGACTGGTCATCCCTCTGATATCTGGTTCTCGCCCTTGCCGAGCGACACACGACTACCGACAAGCCCGGCACCTGTGCCTGTGCCGGTCGGTGGACATACTTTTGGGCTCGGAGATACATACGCGATGGGCGATCTGTTCTTTGACCAGATGCCGAGTGCGTTTGGGGGGTTCCCTTCTCACCCGACGGACCACTCTGCTACTGTGGGTGCTACGAACGAGCTGCAGGCGTTGATGGATGCTGTGACGGCTGGCGTATCACCACCGATGATGAACACGGACGGGATGGCAAACGTGGACGTGGACACGATCGCGATGTGGTCGTCTGCGCCAACGGGATTTGGGTGCGTGATGCCACTTGTCATCCGTGCTCGTGATCGAAACCTGTTTTTGCAGTGTCAACGATTGGGGGACCTATCTTTCAAACGTGTCTGGGGGTGTACATCCGGGAGGACCGATGGGGTCACAGGGTCACGGTTCACAACGACGTGGATCCTGACTGCGCTGCTGTGCAAAAGAACAGACGTGCTTGTGAACGTGTGGCTGACCTGGTTGTATAGCGTTTGCGTATCGTCGCTCTCTCTCGGTTTGTTTTGTGGATATCCTTTTCCTTTTTTCTGCTTTATTTGATGATCCCCTTGTATGACACAGGCATGTGTTTTTGTTGTGTTGTCAGAATATACCACTACTCTGCCATAATCGAGACCGCTTCCGATGGCGCGTTCGTGCCTCGACTGCAGAGTGGTACCCTTGCCACACGGAGACATTGTTCAAGAAGCCGACGGAGGAATACCACGTATGGCAGTATCCATTTCTTTTTTGGCAGACGATAAGCTTGGGCGGGTGTCTCCTTTTCTTTTGCGAGTGACTGACCATACGCAGGTCCATCTGTCCTCCTCTGATATCGGCCCGACGCCTTGTGTCGATGCTAGTCCTACCATGGGGTTGGGTAGGGCCTACAGTGCCCATCAAGAAGGCGGTCGTTCCATCGTTTATCCGTGCATTACGGGCCGGGAAGGGAACCGCGCGGTTCAAGATGTCCCATAAATATTCCTAGTTGCCCGTCGCCACATCGTTTGGGAACTGAATGTCCCCAGTGCGGATTTTTTTTTTCCTTTCTAGTCATGGTTCCGGGTGGAAGACGGCGCGCAAGAATCTGATCTGCACGTGCGCTCTGGTATATAACTGTCGCCGTGCTTGGGTAGAACACGCGAATCATGTCAGCGGAAGCAGACGTCGCTTCCCCCAACGGACCACAGGATATCTCTGTCAAGACACGAGAACCAGCACACAAACCCAGTAAAGAGGAGTTGCTCAGTGCTTCTCTCACCCTTCTCGCAGCAGGCTTTGGTCTTATCAGTGACGGCTGTAATGTCTATTCCGTGCTCACACAAGCCAGCTCAACAGATTATACCACAGACCAGACCAACTTGATGACCATGGCAAACGTGCGTGCATTACTCGTGTGACATGAACTCTGGGTGATGCCCGCTAGGTCATCTTCAAAGCACTTTACCCTACAGAATATACCTCGACGGTCTCTACCCGAGTGTCGAATGCGCTTCTCATTGGTCAGTAGACGTGAACGAGCACCATCGACCATGCCAACATGCACATCTACCAGGGGATATCGTCGGACAACTCCTCGTCGGATGCGTGTGTGACAGGATGGGCCGCAAGGTTGCCCTGATGGGCACGACGCTCCTCATCATTCTCGGTGCGACCCTGGCGACCGCTGCTCATTGCCCCAATGGAAGTGTACCCGGCTTCTTTTGGTTCTTGACCGTCGCGCGCGGCATCACCGGCGTCGTGAGTCACGCACACCCATCCATGCCTCTGTTGTCGTTGTTGATGATGATGATGATGGTAGGGTGTTGGGGGAGAGTACCCCGCTGCGTCGATCAGCGCGAGCGAATCGGCAAACGAAACATCTGTTCAGCGTCGCGGACCAAGTGCCTTGCATATATACTCCCCGTCGTCCGTCGTTCACCTACCTTTACAGTGACGATCATGGTGACGAATTTCGTTCTTGCGGTAACGTTTTACGTGCCTGTCTACATGCATGCATGCTTACGTGCACCAGTTTGGATCAGTTCTCTCTCTCGTCGTGTTCTTGATCGTGCTTTGCGTGGCTGGGGAGCAACGCCTCCAGACGGTGTGGCGTGTTTGCTTTGGTATTGGTATTGTGTTGCCTTTGAGCGTGCTCGTTCTTCGTCTGCGGATGTTGAGCTCGATGCTTTATCGGAAAAGTGCTATCAAGAGTATAGGATCTCACATGCTCGATCGGGGACGCTAACCAACATGGATGCAGGGCGTGTGCCCTACGGGTTAGTACTGAAACGGTACTGGCGTGCCCTCATTGGCAATGGCGGAGCATGGTGCGTACTGACGTTGGCAATGACCGAGTCGCTGACATTGTCGCAGGTTTCTTTTCGACTTTGTGGGTCCGTCTTTCGTTTTGCGAGCGCTTTGACAATGGTGGTCTAGGTTGTGTACCCCAACTATTTATTCTCTGGAGCGATTATTTCCAGTGTCATTCCTGATGGTAACATCCAAAGGACTGCTGAATGGCAACTGTTGCTTGCAGCGATGGGCTTGCCTGGTGTCTTTATCGGCATATGGCTTTGCAATCTGATTGGGAGAAGGAATACAGTGGGTAGCTGTGTCAAGCCCTGTGGCTTGGTTTGACTAAATTCTCTAGATGATATTGGGCTTTTCTGGCTACGTCCTGTTTGTAGGTGTCCTCCATTCCTAGTCGGATACCTGCGAAACCTGGTCTCCACCCAGGGTCTCATCATTAGCATCGCATACGACAAGGTCACAGCCAATGTACCCCTTTTCGTGGTGTTGTGAGTGGGCAGTATCACCCCTAAACGACTCGCTGACCAAGATTCGTCTCAGCTACGGGATCATGCAATCGTTAGGTGTTTTGGTATGCGTCATCTGATGCGGTCCTCCGCGTGCTCACACGCATACAGGGACCGGGTGACATAGTGATCGTGACAAGCGCCGAGTGAGCGAGTTTCTGCCCAGTCAAACACGCGTAGACCGACCTTTTTTTTTTCCACGCACAGATCGTTTGCAACCCCAGTACGGTATGTGTT
>JBBPTN010000416.1:0-18017 GCA_038094075.1 Xerocomus spinulosus
CTGTCCAAGAAATTTTTCCAACTTAAAATCTAACAAATTTTAATTTAGGAGCTTAATAGCTATTTAATATTGTTCAAAGGAATATAGGAACTTTGTGAGGGAACTGTGGCTCAGAAATAACATATACCGATAGAATGCATGCTTAGAAGGCTAGAGAAAGTGATCAAGACCAAAGAAGAACACAATAAACACTCAAAGTCCAGAAATAAAATGATGCTCAAATAAGTGTCCCAATAACATATCATTTTAGAATGGCTACATCTCAGTACCATGGTAACTAACTCACATGATCTAAGTGGCAATAGAATTCCAAGAGTAATTACTATCTTTCATCCTGCAAGTGTTTGGTCTTATTTGTCTTATATCTCTGGCAATCAATCCATTCATCCAAAATGACCCAACATTGGGACACTTTTTAGAAAGCCATTGTACTTTTCATTACAGTGGTTTTCATATCTCTGTGGAAAGTGAGTATTCCAAAAGTCACACCTTGGAGAGAGCTGGGCCAGGACCCTGGGCATGTCTGAGTGTAAGAGCATCAGAGCTGTAATTATTCATTTGTACTACCATGTCAGACACTGAGGCAGTGGTGCCTGAGAGGCAGTATGCATTTACGATTGTGCTCACTCTCTACTCTACAGTCAAATCAGTGTTGAAGGGTAGGACTACCACCAAGCAACAAGAGAAAACAGAGAAAACAAAGAAACTACTCTTTGCACTCAACAAGAACAACTACCTAGAGTTCTTAGAGAGTATACTTGAGAAGCATGGAAAATCTCAGTACAAGGTCTCAAGCCAGCAGTGGTACTCATTTAAATTTGTTACTTCCAATACAAAAATGTATGTATATTCAATTTGTTTGTTGTTTTCAATCTCACAAAATTCTAGCCAGCATGCGAGCAAGACTATGAATGTTGACAATGAGGCTGACTACAAGGAAATAGTACAGAAAATCTTTGATATCAGTGGTGATGCCATTGCTCCCAGTATGAAGATTTTTGTTGATATGAAGCATGTTGAGAAATTGCCAACCTCTCACACTAATAGTAACTCTAGTGACAACAAGTCTGGTTCATCTGACAATAATCAGGTTTTTCCTACATTTTTCTGACTAGCATACTCTAACACAATTTCATAGAATGTGACACAAACAACTTCTTTGGATCTTAATACTCAACTTGCTCAATGGCATATCAGACTCAAAAACAAGTACAAGAACAGCCATGATAAGGGCATGACATACATTGCACTGTCAGGCACTGCAGTCCCACTTACCCCAGCCATGGTTCTCAACTGGGCTCGTGCTCTGGTATGTAAATAGTACACAAATGTGCTAACAAAACTAATAAACATATAGGACAAAGGGCAAGCAATGCTGCAGATGCCACTCAATATCCTATTATTCAATCTCATCAACAAAGTGCAGGTTTTGCACCTGGCATGCAAGGCATGAGCACAGCTGCCACTGACTCCAGGAGCAGACCTCGCCATGCTCACATCAGCCCTTATCCTCCAAACATTAGCCAACAGCACCTTCTTTTCCCAGTTGGGCATTCCACTATCTGTGCTGCCTGTTCTGCCATCTGCACCAATCACCCCTCTTCATCATATCCAATCTGAAAGGCCATTATCACCTCCAATTCCATTGCCATTTCAGCTTTTGTGATTCCTCAAGTATACTAAATCTGAACTTCATGTTTGTGATGCTACACTATATGAGCGCAAACTTGCTGAGCAACACATAGGGCCAGATATCTTTAGTGTGGTTGACAACAAAATGCTTTTGGGCATTGGAACCCCAACAAGTGATATACTCCATCTCAAGTAGGGTTCAACTGCTTGGTGGAACAGCCCTGAAGCAAAGCACAAGAGGAGAAATACAAATCAAAGTGTGTCCAGTCAAACAGCCAAGTCACCACCTTAGAAAAAAGTTGCATTTGAGAGGAAGTATAATAATGGTGGCCATTGTTGCTTTACTGCACCTTCAATGATAGCTGGTGATGAAGATGGAACCAAGGACTATGATGTTTGGTATCAGTCCTCTGGTTACAATGTCTGATTGCTGGTTCCAAAGGGGTATATTGTCACCCAGAAACTTACCTTCCATGTTATGCAATGTGGACAAGATAATGTCATACTTGGACTCCCATGGTTCAAGAAGACAAACCCACAAATCAATTGGAGGAAGAGAACCATCTCTATTGATGATGCTCTTGACGAATCAATCTACATGTATTTTGACCATGCCACAGCAAAAGGGGTCCATTCCTCAAAGGTTGCATCCTCATCCCCTACCCCTCATCTTCCTAATTACAAGAACCTGGAACCTAATAAATGGGATCACCTCCTTAACTTCCTTGAATACAGAACCTAACACCTTTGTCAAACATGCCCATTTTCATTACTCCCTCAACCGCATTCAGAAATCCACATTCCAATTCTTCCCCAACACCTCTGTTTCCAAACAATTGGAATGGATAGCAAGGAAGACTACCACATCCACCCAATTAGCTATGGATGCTGAGAAGGAGAAAGTTGTCCTTCTCTCAGAATATGAAGAATTCACATTGGTGTTCCAGAAAGAATCCACTGACCATGTCCCCCCCTCTCAACCATATAACCATGCCATCAACCTGAAGGAGTCCTTCATGCTGAATGTCTCCAAGGTCTACCCCTTATCCCCTGACAAGAAAAAAGCAGCTGAGGATTTTATCAAAGAAAACCTCATATCTGGAAAGTATGTCCCTCAAACTCCCCCCAAGTGTCCCCATTCTTCTTTGTTAAAAAGAAGGATGGAGGCCTCTGTCTATGCCAAGATTATCACTACCTGAACAAACACACCATCCAAGATACTTATCCCCTGCCTCTCATCTCTGATCTCATTGATAAACTCAAGGACGCCAAAGTCTTCACAAAGTTTGATATATGATGGGGATATAACAACATGTGGATCAAGGATGGAGAGCAATGAAAAGCTGCCTTCATCACCCACAAGGGTCTCTTTGAACCAACTGTTACGATTTCTTGCTTGTCTTTTTACCGCTTTATTCTTCTTCCTCTATTGGACGTACCCACCGTCCTAATGTTGATAATCATGCTTACGTTCTAGTCCGTTCCAACACGGATGCTTATTTCTTCCTTTTTAGTCACTGTCCGTTCCAACACGGACTTCTCTTTCCATGGCCTTCTTTCATTTTCTATCGGGTAAGCCATCACCCAATCATATTATTCCTTCATATCGTATGATAGTTTCATTTCCCTTTATGTCCTATTTTCCCATACCTCGATAATTCGTATAAGTAGCGCAGTACGATATAGAAGGAGTCCCAAGCTTGATCTGCTTGGACTTCCGCTTTGTCTTACGATAGCGTGAATCCATCCTCAGTGAACTTTCGCGTTTGTCGCCTAGTTCTCGCTCTTGCTTCACTCGAACTTAGGCCCTCCTCGTCACGCTGACTTGGAGTCTTTTCTTGAACCTTCGAACTCGCCAGCTCGTGCTGTCGTTATAGGCTCGTCGTCCCTGACGACATTCAAGACCCAGGACCTCAGAACTCGCCACGCTTCGTTCTCCAAGCTCTACGTTAGTCCCTACCCGGACCTAGCGTAACACCAACAGTTATGTTCTTTGGCAAGATGAACTCTCTCCTTACTTTCCAATAATTTATGAACAACTCCTTCTAAGACTATATTGCTGAAGGGTGGCTGGTTATCTACATGGATAACCTCCTCATCCTCTCCCCTGACCAAGAAACCCATAACGAATAAACCAAGAAAGTACTACAGCACATGAAAGATCTGGACTTATATCTCAAAACAAAGTGCAAGTTCAATGTCCAAGAAGTTGAATACCTTGGCATGATTATCAAACCAGAGAATGTAGCTATGGACCCAGTGAAACTCCAAGGAATCGCTGAATGGCCCACTCCTCAGAAAGTATGAGACGTTCATTCTTTTCTTGGCTTTGCCAACTTCTACTGCCATTTTGTTCCTCATTATTCCAATATTGCACAACCTCTCCTCAACTTGACGAAGAAGAACATGGCTTAGAACTGGACTGAAAGATGCAAGGAAGCATTTCAGGAGTTGAAGAAGATTTTTGTTTCACAGCCCATTCTATGTATGCCTGACATCACAAAACCCTTTGCCATCACCTCTGACGCCTCCAAACATGCATCTGGAGGTATGCTGTTGCAACAAGATTTGAATGGTGAATGGCATCCTTGCAAATACATATCTCAAACCTTCTCTACAATGTAATGTAACTATGCCATCTATGATTGAGAACTTCTAGCTGTTATTCAAGCTTTGAAGACATGGAGACACTATATATCTTCACAGATCCCCTTTCCAGTCCTTGTCTGGACAGACCACAAGAACCTGATATATTTCTAACAACCCCAAAAACTAAATAGATGCAGGCTTGATGACTACTTGATCTGGTAGACTTCAACTTAAAAATCGATCATGTTCCTGGCCACCTTCTTTCCACACCTGATGCCCTATCTCGCCACCCTGATTACATCCTTGGGAACGATGACAACAACGACAACACCACCCTTCTCCCCAACAACATCTCATTGATAGTACCCTTCATGACAAGATCTCTGCCTCCTCCCCCTCAGACCCTCTCATTTCCAACTCCCTTCATACTATGGAAGGACTACTGTCCCACTTTCGTTCTTGACTCTCTGATAGGGCATATGATGGACAGGTTCTTACCTACAAGGGACGGATCTATGTGCCTGACAACCAAGATCTCTGATGATTGGTGGTACAATGCCACCATGATCATAACAGCACAGGACACCCTAGAAACTTAAAAATGTGACAACTTGTCATAGCAGAATTCTGGTGGCCTGGCCTCTCCACTTTTGTCAGGAAATACATCAAAGGCTGTGCTATTTGCCAGTAGAACAAGGCCAACACCCATCCATCACACCCTCCCCTTACCCCCATCCCATCCTCTGCATTATGGCCATTTTAACAGATCTTCTGTGATCTCATCACTGATCTTCCCCCATCCACTGATGGCTTTGATACCCTTTTGGTCATGGTAGACCATGGGCTTATGAAGGGGGTGATTCTTTGCCCCACAAAGAAGACCATCACTGCTAAAGGGGTGGCAGCCCTCTTCTATCACAAAGTCTTCAAACAGTTCAGACTCTACAACAAAATCATCTAATTCGCATTCTCTTTTGCAAAAAAACTTGGAAAACTCTTGAACTATGACCTCTCCCTATCCACTGCATACCACCCTCAGACCAATAGAGAAAGAGAATGTGTCAACCAGGAGGTTGAAACCTACCTGCAGATCTACTGCAGAAACAACCCTGAAATATGGGCAGATCACATCACCATGGCTAAGTTCACACACAATCACTGCCCACATTCCATAACTAACCAATCTCCATTTTATCTCATGATGGGCTATGAACCTCAAGCCTTTCCCACTGTTATGAAAGAAATGAACATCCCTGCAACCAAAGAATGGATCAAGAAGATAGAAGAAGCGAGAAAAGAGGCCCTGGTAGCTTGTGGCTGGCCAGACAGATGATGAAAGCACAAACTTCACATTCATTTACTCCATTCAAAAAGGGAGACAAGGTCTGGCTAGAAGCCAGGAATCTCCACTGCTCCATTGAAAACCCATAGTTTGCACCCAAACAGAAAGAACCCTTTTCCATCACTAACATCCTATCCTCCATCACATACAAACTCTGACTCCCAAAAGCTTGGCATATTCACAACACATTCCATGCCTCCCTTCTATTCCCCTACAAAGAGAATAACATCCATGGCCAGAACTTCCAAAACTGCCATCAGATCTTATTCAGAGTGAGGAACAGTTCAAAGTGGAAGCTATCTTACGACATTGAGGCACTCCAAGACAAAGGCTATTCCATGTCTGACAACTCCTGGGAACCTGAACAAAACCTTGAGAATGCCAAGGAACTCCTTCTGGCATATAAAGCTGCACACCTGAAGATCTTTCCCCTCAAACACAACATATCTACTGCCTTTGTTGATGCCATCACCAAACTCTGTACTCATGTCTCCCCTTTGATGACAAACTGTCTATGACTCGCCTCAACCTCCATATGAATGCTGGCTCCTCCATGGACTGTCTCATTCATTCCTATCACCTTTGGGCTTCCCTCCAATACCATTGACCAAATTGCTTCTGACTTCTTTTCTTATTCTACCCTTCCCTTTTGTGTTCGTCTTGATACTGAGAAACAAAAGTTTGCTATTCTGACCACTCTTGATCAACTTCACTTTCATAACATGATAAATTACGTTAGACTTTCACTTGCATTACACCCTCCTTCTCCATCCCAGTCACCTTCTCCTGACCTGACACCACTGGTCAAAACCCAACCATCATCACCTGTCACATCTACTTCCCCCCTTACTACTACTGAAGAATATGTCTTGGAATGAGGAACTTTATTGGACAATCACAAATTCTCCCCTTCTGCAAGGGCACCCCCATTATAACAAGACCTGTTATGCCTGCTGCCATTTGGGGCATTACCAAAAGAACTGTCTATACTACAGATGTCCTTTATGTGATCGCTCCCGACCATGTCACACTAAAGCCAACTGTCCTGGTTGACCAGTTCTTACCACTTAAAAAGGCACCCAAATAGCATCCCCCTATGATCCATGGGGAGACTTGTCCACTGTGCCCATTCCTGTCCCACCCCCTAAATGATCCTCTTTACCATTCCCTACTACACTTCATGCTCTAACCCCTTCACGACTTTCCCTTCCTTCTTATATCCCTGTTGACAATAAAGATGATGAACCTGTTGAAGAGGAAGACATCACAGAAGTCAAGCAACTTGACGTAGATGATGACGACTACTAGCTGCTCGCTGACTTGATTGCTTAAAGGACTCCATTCAACTCCCCATCCTCCATCCTGGCCAACACTGGATGGGAATATGATTCCCCATCTCCTCCTCCAGACCTTTGGGATGCTGAGCTCGCTGACATACCCTGGGGAGCTATGGCTTACACCAACCCCATTGTCCACACCCCTCTTTGAGACTGCCTTTGTGTCTTTAATGGAAGGTCTAGCAACTTCCACCATACGGAGGGAGTAATGTTATGATTTCTTGCTTGTTTCTTCATGACGTTATTCTTTTTCCTTTTTTGGACATACCCACCATCCTAACACTGACAGTCTTGCTTATACTTTAGTCTGTTCCAACACGGACTCTTGTTTCTATGGTATTCCTTCATTTTCTATCAGATGTACCATCATCCAATCACATTATTCTTTTGTATCATATAATAGTTTCATTCCCTTTTATGTTCTATTTTCCCATACCTCGTTAATTCATATAAGTAGCACAGTACAATACAGAAGGGGTCTCAAGCTTGATCTGCTTGGACTTCCGCCTTGTCTTATGATAGCATGAATCCATTCTCTGTGAACCTTCATGTTTGTCACCTGGTTCTCATTCTAGCTTCACTTGAACTTAGGCCCTCCTCATCCAGTTGACTTGGAGCTTTCTTTTGAATACTCAGACTTGTCAGCTCCTTGTCTTTGTTATAGGTTCATCACCTCTGTCAATGTTCAAGACCTAGAACCTCAGAACTCCCTATGCTTCATTCTCCCAAGCTCTATGTTAGTCCCTACCTGGGCCTAGCATAACACCAGGTCTGGTACAAGAACTTTTTGCCCATTGTGCCATGCCAAGTAAGGCATTTTCCGATGAGCTCCTGGGCTACTGAGCACAGACAGGGCTCATAACCTATTGGAATGTCTGTAAGACACTCAGTATTGTAGCTAAGTAACCTAAGGTAACTACTGTAGGGCGATGTAGTGAATATTACATAAGCACCCAAAAGCGGAATAAAATCCAACAATCTCTACCACCATTCAGTATCATAGTACTATCTACCTTGATGAATTACAGGCAGAGCTTTTGGAGAGACATTACAAATATGTGATGATTTCCACACTTTCCCAAACACTTCAGCAACTTTCCATCACATAGAAAGTGGTTTCCTCATCTGCAGTAGAATGAAATGAGGAGATATGGGCCTTGTATATGAACCACATCACTGCTGAGGTCCAACATGCTTGTCTTTATTGACAAAGCTGCCAAGGACAAGTAAACATTGACCTATCAACATGAACAATCATTACAAGGAGTCTGCTGCTGCATGAAGAGGTGCTTTGTGTGTGAAGCAAGATTTTCAATTGTTTCCACAATCACTCTTGATGGGATTATCACATACAACATTATTGAAGGGCCCGTCAATAGTCAGCATTTCGTTGGATTTCTGAGAGAGCATGGGGTGCATAGTGATTTCATATATTTATTTTCAACTAATTATTGGCTGGATGCCATTTACGAACCTATATCATGGTCCATGCAGTGTGATTGTCATAGACAACTGTTGGATCCATCATAGCAAAGAAGTCCACTCCCTGGTTGAAGACATGCACTGTATGTTGCTATAAAATCCTTATTTCATGTACTAACTATCCTTTGTCTGCATGCTTATTTTTCTCCTGCCCTATTTGCCAGATTATAACCTGATTGAACAAGCTTTTTCTGCTATAATGGGCTGCTTTTGACACCACCCTGATGACTTCTTAGTGACAACAATCACTTGCACTTGTCAAAACATCACCCCCAACAAAGTGAAGGGTTATTTTAGAGTGTTAGGGTATATTGTGTAGTGTTCTCATCATGTTGTCCCTGTTATAGTAGAACTTGTGGTTTTTTTACACAGAATCTTAGGTCTTGTAACATCATGAAAACAAATCAGACACAACAGAAACTGATGACATATTTGGTACAGACAAAGGAATGACAATGTAATCTAGTATTGAAAAGGTCCACATCAGGATCCTCCTCCCCATCCTCACAGACAGAAGTGATCTCCACATAATGGGTGGTGGTGAATTTGATAGATCCCTTTTTATTGACTGTATGGTCTGCATTTTGTACAGTGAGGGGTGTTTTGAGTCAGGTCATGGGAAGCTTGTTACATTTGACAAAGTCCCAGTCAATGCACAAGATGTCTGCACCAGAATCGATGAGAGCAGAGGTTTCAATGGCTTTAAGAGTGCTGTTTGGAGCAATGAGGCAAATGGGAATGGAAAGAGCTTTCAATTCTTTGTTTGCCACAATTACAGGGGCACACTTTCTAATCTTGGAGGGTACTTGTGTTGGTTTGGTCCCTCCATTCAAAAATCTGGTGATATAATGCCAAAAACTCAGGAGACAAACATATGGTCCTCTTCTTCTTCTTCATCTTCAATCTCCTCAAGTCTGGGGAGTTCTTCTTCATCCACTTTCCTCACAGCTGATTCTTTCTTTGTCTCTGTGGTCTTTTTTGCCAGCCCATGATTAGGGCAGTCTCTGGCCCAGCCAGACTTTCCACACTTGAAGCACAAATCTTTTTGCTTGTATTCCTTATACTTATCTTGAGGTAATTGAATGCAATCAATGTCCATGGTGTTTGGGTCCTTGGTCTTACTACTCCCCTGTGAGGGGGAATAGGTCTTAGCAGAGGTGGGGTTCTTGTGGGCACTCTGGTTGTGCCATGTGGCCATCTCTTTGGCCTGATCGATGTGCATTTGGTGGGCCTCTGCCTTCTTGTACCATTTGTTGATGTCCTTTAGGGGGCTGTTCAAAGCCCTGAGTTGATAGGCCATACCAGGCCTGAGTCCTTTTGCAAACAGGTGGCAGAGCATAAGGTCATCTTCAAGTTTGGCCTGTTGTGCAGCAATCTTGAATTGTGTAACATAGTCCAAGATGTTGTTCTTCTGTACCATCATGGTATTGAGCATAATAAGTGCTCATCCTTGTACATCTAAGGAGAGGAAAGACTTCCTCAGGCTTTTTCAAATTCTTTGAATATTCCAAAGGTGTTCTTGTCAAGGGCATGGTTGATAAATGACATAGCCCATTCTTTAGCTGTGCCCTTCTTCATAAATGAAAGGGTGAAAGTGATCTTCTTCTTATCCAAGTCATAGATTTCTTCATTTATAAGGAGGTATATCTTGACTGAAGCGAGCCAAGAGAGGAATGTCTCCTCCTTTCCATCATATTCTTCTGAGGTCTCCAGGCATAGTTCTTTAGAAGTGGAAGAGGTGGTCTGGGTGGGGGTATTCATGGTGATGATAGGAGGGGTCAGAGGATGTGGGGACTAAGGTGGGGACTGGGCAGGCAGACTGGCTGCAGGTAATGGAATGGAAGGGTTCTGAGCACTGGGAGGTATGAAGTTGGAGGGGAGACAAAGATGGAAAAAGGAGGAAGCTGATGGGAGGCTGGGAGTCTGAGGAGGGGTGTTTCCAGAGGGAGCTTGGAAGGTTCTTCAATGAGGGTTTGAAGAACCTTGGTAGGGGTTCTGCCAGGGGGAGGGGTTTGAAATGGTAATGAGTGGGGAGGTCTACCAGATGGTAGATGCCAAAGGGAGAAGCTTGATCTTTTGTTATGCTAGGCCCAGGTAAGGACTAACATAGAGCTTGGAAGAACGAAGCATAGGGAGTTCTGAGGTTCTAGGTCTTGAATGTCAATAGAGGCGATGAACCTATAATGAAGATAAGGAGCTGACAAGTCTGAGTATTCAAAAGAAAGCTCCAAATCAACTGGATGAGGAGGGCCTGAGTTCAAGTGAAGCTAGAATGAGAACCAGGCGACAAACATGAAGGTTCACAGAGGATGGATTCATGCTATCGTAAGACAAGGCGGAAGTCCAAGCAGATCAAGCTTGAGACCCCTTCTGTATTGTACTGTGCTACTTATATGAATTAACAAGGTATGGGAAAATAGAATGTAAAAGGGAATGAAACTATCGTACGATACGAAAGAATAATGTGATTGAATGATGGTACATCCAATAGAAGATGAAAGAATACTGTAGAAACAAGAGTTCGTGTTGGAATGGACTTTGACTAAGAGAGAAGACGTAAGCATCTGTGTTGGAACAGACTAAAGCATAAGCAAGACTGTCAGTGTTAGGACGGTGAATATGTCCAATAAAGGAAAAAGAATAACATCATGAAGAAACAAGCAAGGAATCATAACACCTGGCACCAGAGGGACAGAACTGGTCAGACTACCAGAAAAAGTTGTTACATGCAGCAAGAGTACAAGGTCTACTAGGTCTACTTGATGGCATTGACATGAAGCCAACGGACTTTTGGGACCCATGGTGTGGAGCTGCATGGCTGCACAAGGACTTGGAGGAGCAATCTATGATTATCACAACAACTGTATATGCCATCCACAATCCCACCAAAGGTGCACCAACACACAAACTCTTCTCACAATTGGACACATTCTACAGTAAGCTTATAGCTACTACAAAACCAGCAGTACTCTATGAGAAGGCATGCGCAACCACAAAACCTGCCAGAGTCAAGGACCACCAAGTGTGCAATGAGGAAAACCTCTGTGCTGCCATGGCAAAGGTCCAATGGCACCAAATGGGAGCATGCAAGAAGGCTCACAAAGCCTACATAAGCCTCACAACAAGAGCAAGCAGCATGGACAGCAAAGCCAAGGCCATGGAAAACCATTGTGCAGCCACAACAGCAAGTCAGTAGATTAATGAGAAGACCACTGACATCAGGAACCCAAACGCAGAGCACACTAGGGCTATAATGCCAGCGGACAGCTCACTGGACCCACCAAACACACTGCTCAACAAATGAGCTGGGCACTGAGCTGGGGAAGTGGTTGAAGACCCAACTGCAGGAACAGAGGGCAAGATGGCTGAGGGAGCAAGTGGTGAAGAAGTTGACAGTCAAGGTCCAGGCACAGCTGCCAGGGACAAGGAAACCATTGATGAAGAAGCCATCACACAGGACAGCCTAGATGCAGATGGCAATGCAGAAGTTGGCCATATGGATGTGCAGCCCAAAACCTGCAAAGAAGAACAGAGTCAGTCACACAGTGCAAAGACTCACCAGACAGATGTGGCAAGCATGGCTTGACTGCAGACTGTACCAGACACCAAGGTCAGCCAGGACAAAGGCAGAAACCAGGCCAATAGTGCAAGCACATGGAGTGCAACACATGCAGACCCAACAGAGATGCAAGAGGACCCTGAAGGCATGCCAGGTGACAAGGAATGTCATCCAGACATGCCACCAGAGCCACCCAGTGTAGCAGAGAGCACAAGGGACGAGGCAACTGAGTGGAGTAGTGACCAGGGCCACAGTGACAAACTAATTGAGGTGATGAAGTTGGCAGAGCAGCAAGACCTGCAAAAAGTGGTCAGTGCAGAAGAAGGCACACAAGGAACATGCAACAATACACCAATTGAGGGGGAGCATGTTGAAACACATCCAGACGAGTCAGCTGAGGACAATGCCCACAGCATAACTGTGTGTGCACTATCAACCACAATGGCTGGCAAGTGCAGTTATGTAGCACCACCAGATGGTTAACAAAGATGCACCTACACGCACACTGGTATCACCCAAACTTCCAGACAGACCTGCATGATGAGAAAGCAACCCCCAGAGCTGCAAGCTCAAGAGGGATTATTGGGGTGTGAGGCGTGAGCTTAAGCTCACAGCAACCCACACACACACAACAGCAGCACATGACTTCCATGAAAACCTTGCAGAGGTGCCAAGTGATGATAAGCATCATCTATATGTAGCTGCAGAGCCCTCTGACATGTTGAAATGGGAGAGAGCAAGTGGTGGTGGAGAGCAAGCAGATGGCGACATGCAGCATGAAGGGCACGTCACGTGCAAGATGGGTGCGATGGCAGCACCATAGTGATGAAGACAGTTGAAACTGACCTAAAATGGAGGTAGACACATTAGTACATGGGCTAGAAGAGCCAGCACACTAGGCAAAAGTGGACCCACCTACCATGGTCCTAGATCAGATGGCTGAACCAAGATGCGAAGTGCATGTTCAGCAAGTATCAGGAGGTGTCATGGACATTGATACCATTCCAAACAAAGCCTGGGACACACTACAATGTCAGCACACACAACCAGAACATTGGGTAGATGTTACGCTAGGCCTGGGTAGGGACTAACGTAGAGCTTGGAAAAACGAAGTGTGGAGAGTTCTAAGGTCTTGGGTTCTGAACATCGTCAAGAACGATGAGCCTATAATGCCAACAACAAGCTGGTGAGTCCAAGAGTTCGAGAGAATACTCCAAGTTGTGGTGACAAGGAGGGCCTGAGTTTAAGTGAAGCTAGAGAGAGAACCAGGCAACAAACGCAAAGGTTCACGAGTGATGGATTCATGCTATCGTAGTGACAAAGTGGGAGTCCAAGCAGATCAAGCTTGGGACCCCTTCTGTATCATACTTGCACTAGAAGTTCCCAATTGTAGATGGCATAGTTTTGTTCTGTAGCAGAGAAGGTCTGAGATATGTAACCGCAGGGATGCCACTTGCTGTTTGAGTCCTGTTGTAAAAGCATACCTCCAGATGTGTGTTTGGAGGTGTCAGAGGTGATGGCAAAGGGTTTCATGACGTTGGGCATGCGGAGGACGGGCTGTGAAAGAAAGATTTTCTTCAACTCTTGAAAAGCTTCCTCACATCTTTCAGTCCAGTTCCAGGCCATATTCTTCTTCATCAGGTTGAGGAGAGGTCGTGCGATGTCTGAGTAATGGGGAATTAATTGTCAATAGAAATTGGTGAAGCCTAAGAAGGAACGGATGTCCCGAACCTTTTGTGGAGTAGGCCATTCGGTGATTCCCTGAAGTTTCACTGGGTCCATGGCAACGTTCCCTGGTTTGATAATCATGCCCAGGTATTCGACTTCCTGGATGTTGAACTTGCACTTTTCCAGTTTCAAGTATAAGTCCAGGTCTTTTATACGCTGCAATACTTTCTTCGTTTGTTCCTCATGGGTTTCTTGGTTGGGGGAGAGGATGAGGAGATCGTCCATATAGATGACAAGCCATCCTTCAGCAATGTAGTCTCAAAAAGAATCGTTCATGAATCGTTGAAAAGTGGGGGGAGAATTCATCATTTCAAAGAACATAACAGTCGGTTCAAAGAGCCCTTTGTGGGTAATAAAGGCTGCTTTTCATTGGTCTCCATCTTTGATTCTGATATTGTTGTATCCCCATCGTACGTCAAATTTAGTAAAGACCTTGGTGTCCTTGAGTTTATCAACAAGGTCAGAGATAAGGGGGAGAGGGTAAGCATCTCAGATGGTATGTTCATTTAGGTAGTGATAGTCTTGGCATGGACGGAGACCTCCATCTTTCTTTTTGATGAAGAAAAATGAGGATGCTTGTGGAGAATTCGAGGGACATATCTTTCCTAATGCAAGGTTTTCTTCGATAAAGTCTTTCGCTGCTTTCTTCTTGTCAGGGGATAGGGGATAGATCTTAGAGACCTTGGGTGTGAATGACTCTTTCAGATTGATGGCGTGATTGTACGGCCAAGAGGGGGGAATGTGGTCGGTAGATTCCTTTTGAAATACCGATGCGAATTTTTCATATTCAGGGGGAAGGGTGATTTTCTCTTTCTCCGCTCCCATAGCTAGTTGGGTGGATGTGGTGGTCTTTCTTACTATTTGTTCCAATCACTTGGTAACAGAGGCGCTGGGAAAGAATTGGGATGCGGATTTCTGAATGTGGTTAAGGGAATAATGATAGTGGGCGCATTTGACAAAGGCATCAGGCTCTTCGTATTCAAGGAAGTGGAGGAGGTGGTCTCATTCATTAGGTTCTAGGTTTTTATGGTTTGGAAGATGAGGATTAGGGGATGAGGATGTAGCCTTCGAAGAATGAACCCCTCTGGCTGCAGCATGGTCGAAATACATATAAGTAGATTTGTCGAAAGAGTTGTCGATGGAGATAGTTCGTTTCCTCCAATCGATTTGAGGATTCATCTTCTTAAACCATGGGAGTCCGAGTATAATGTTGTCTCGTCCACACTGCATTACGTGGAAGGTGAGTTTCTGAGTGACTGATGCGATTTCGACATAAAGGGTGGTGGTGAACTTAATGGACCCCTTTTTGTTTACAGTATGGTCAGCATTCCTCACTGTAGGGGGAGTGTCCAGTCGGGTCATGGGAAGTTTGTTGCGTTTGACAAAATCCCAATCGATGCAAGAGATGTCTGCACCAGAATTGATAAGAGCAGAGGTTTCAACGGCTTTCAATGTGCTGTTCGAGGTGATGAGGCGAATGGGGATGGAAAGAGCTTTTGATTCTTTATTTGCTACAAGTACAGGAGCACATTTCTTAACCTTGGAGGGTACCTGCATTGGTTCGGCCCCTCCATTCAAAAATCCGGTGACACAACGTCAAAGACCCATGAAATGAATGTGTAGTCCTCTTCTTCTTCATCGTCCTCGATTTCCTCCAATTTGGGGAGTTCTTCTTCGTCATCCACTTTCCTCACGGTTGGTTCTTTCTTCATCTCCGTCTTCTTCGCCAGCCCATGGTTAGGGCAGTCTCTGGCTAAGCCAGATTTTCCACACTTGAAACAGAGGCCTCTCCTCCAATATTCGTCGTACTTATCTTTTGGTAGTCGCACACGATCCACCTTCATGGCGTTTGGGTCTTTAGTTCGGCTACTCCCTTGGGATGGGGAGTAGGTCTTGGTGGCGGTGGGGTTCTTATGGGCACTTTGGTTGTGCCATGCAGCCATCTCTTTGGCCTGGTTAATGTGCATTTGGTGTGCCTCTGCCTTCTTGTACCATTCATTGACGTCCTTTGGGGGATTGTCTGAAGTTCTGAGCCGATAGGCCATACCAGGCCTTAGTCCTTTCATGAATAGATGACAAAGCATAAGGTCATCTTCGAGTTCTGCCTGTTGTGCTGCAATCTTGAACCGTGTAACATAGTCCAAGACGTTGTTCTTCTGCACCATCATGGTGTTGAGTGTAATGAGCGCTCATCCTCGCATGTCTGAGGAGAGGAAAGATTTCCTTAGACTTTCTTCAAATTCTTTGAACATTCCAAAAGCGTTCTTGTCAAGGGCGTGGTTGATAAACGACGCAGCCCATTCTTTAGCAGTGCCCTTCTTTATAAACAAGAGGGCGAAAGTGATCTTCTTCTTGTCTGAATCATAGATTTCTTTGTTGATGAGGAGGTATATCTTGACTGAGGCTAGCCAAGAGAGAAATGTCTTCTTCTTTTCATCGTATTCTTCTGGGGTTCCCAGGCATAGTTCTTTAGAGGTGAAAGAGGTAGGGTGAGTGGGAGAGTTCATGGTGATGATAGAAGGGGTCGAAGGGTGTGGAGATTGGGGTGGGGTCTGGGCAGGCGAACTAGCTGTAGGTAGGGGAATGGAAGGGTTTTGGGCACTGGGAGGTATGAAGGTGGAAAGGGAGGAGGTCAATGGGAGGCTAGGAGTCTGGGGGGGAGTGTTTCCAGAGGGGGCTCGAAAGGTTCCTCAATGGGGTTTAGAAGAACCTTGGAAGGGGTTCGTCCAGGAAGGGGGGTTCGAAATGGTGACAAGTGGGGAGGCCTATCAGATGGCAGGCGTCAAAAGGGAGAAGCTTGATCTTTTGTTACGCTAGGCCTGGGTAGGGACTAACGTAGAGCTTGGAAAAACGAAGTGTGGAGAGTTCTAAGGTCTTGGGTTCTGAACATCGTCAAGAACGACGAGCCTATAACGCCAACAACAAGCTGGCGGGTCCGAGAGTTCAAGAGAATACTCCAAGTCGTGGTGACAAGGAGGGCCTGAGTTCAAGTGAAGCTAGAGGGAGAACCAGGCAACAAATGCAAAGGTTCATGAGTGATGGATTCACGCTATCATAGTGACAAAGCAGGAGTCCAAGCAGATAAAGCTTGGGACCCCTTCTGTATTGTACTTGCGCTACTTATATGAATTATTAAGGTATGGGAAAATAGAACGTAAAGGGCAATGAAACTATCATACGATATGAAGGAATAATATGATTGGGCGATGGCTCACCCGATAGAAAGTGGAAGAAGGCCATGGAAAGAGGAGTCCGTGTTGAAACGGACTATGACTAACAAAGAAGATGTAAGTGTCTGTGTTGGAATGGACTAAAATGTAAGCAGAATTATTAATGTTAGGACGGTGGATACATCCAATAAAGGAAAAAGAATAAAGCGGTGAAAAGACATGCAAGAAATTATAACAGTAGAGGGACCCTTACCAGGCAATCCAGACAGGCCAGAAGTCAAAGCAGACACATCGAGAGTATTAGAGATTGCTGAGGGCAACCAGGACGAGCTGAATAAGCTGGAGAATGTGCTGGAGCAAGTCAGCAAACAGCTAGAGGAACAGATTGACAAGTACTCACCCAGATGAACTCAAGACAAGCAAGACGACCTGGAAAGTGAAACAGCATTACAAAACAACTCACCAGCAGTCCAGTGTCCAGCTAGATGGCCAGGAGGTCAAGTGGGCATAGAGGTTGCAACAAGCAAAGTCAAGGGCGAAATGCAACCCAATAGCAGTCAACACAGTGCCAATACCAACTGTAGAAGATGCCAAATGGACAGTATAGTAAGTGGCACACGTCCCAACTTGCAACAAGTCACAACACAATCACTTGCTAGATACTACAAGAGTCAGTGCCAGCACCACAGATGAACAATGGCACACATACCTGGGTCATTCAGATGACCCACAAAGCACTCCAGACAGCCCATAGAGCACCGAAACCTGCCATGCCGACACAGACAACTTAAGCTGCTACAAGAGTCAGCCAAGTGAAGGTTGACTTACATAGTCAAATGGCCATGTTCAGGCCACATCAAATATACCCTGCATATAGAGGATCAATAGAAGGTTCAAGATCAGGGCTACTTACAGTGACTCCAAAAACTGTTACAATGTTTGATACTTTTGTGATGCATGTGAAATATCAATTGCAGGTGTGGGAATTATGCTTAGCATTTGCAGGGGCGTGGGAACAAATGACTCCTGGCTACCTGATGGTGCCTAAATTATGTGATTTGGCTTAGGTAGTGTGGAGATATGCCTATTTTAAGACAGGCATGTCATTGTAACAGTTTTTTCACTTTTGGCATGCAAGGTAGAATCTCACTGAAAGCATGGGATACCTGATCCCATTT
>JBBPTN010000417.1:0-18003 GCA_038094075.1 Xerocomus spinulosus
CACATATGTACAGGAATCATACATGCCATACAAACCACGGCTGACCCAGATGACGCGTATATATGGTAGCTAACGAGTGGGGACGACGATGATATGTTTTCTGCGTTGAGAATTCTCACGTGGGATCCGCGTATGACATAATCTACTTTCCCTCGCTGCCAGCTGTAACGCGTTACTCCAAGTCAGGTAATGTCACAGTTGCGCCATTTTGCTGATGGCTAGGTACAACAAATGCGGATCTTCATGGAAATGCTAAAGTCCTTGGTGAAGCTTATCCGTAGGTGTCATCGATCCTATCATGTATGGTCTATGCTGATGCAAGTCAGTTCTACTGAACTTGGGGCACACGCAGGGGTTGACAATCTCAAGGAAAAAGGCGAGACAGAGGCGATCGACAAGGATGCCGACGAAATGCATAGGTTTCTCGATGGCGAGGACCTAAACGATTCCTCTGGAGGTGGTCCGTACGCGATCATGTCATCTACATGTCCTGTGTGCTCATACGCTCTTCAGTGCCATCAAAGTAAATAGAGCACGCGATCCAGTGTAGGTCCCATCATGCTGTGTTTTTGAAGCGTGTGCTCATGTGCGCGTGTAGCAGTGCCGTCGCAACCTTGCCAAGTACAACAGACGTGGTCGAGGACACCGACCCTCCAGATAACATATATTTCAGTATCACTGAACCCGAGGCACACGTTAGAGACGGGGGTCCGTACGTGACGCTCTCACCAGGCACTCCATGAGGCTCATCTTGTTGTAGTCTTTTGTCTAATGTGGAGTATGCCGACATTGTTCGACCACCACCACGGATCCCCGGTTTGGGCCGTCACCCTAGTGAACATGTTTTGCACACCTTCCCGCAAGTGCACAATGTGCCGGGCAGGAAGCGTTGCATATTTCGTCGGTGGCCACGCCATCCACAAGGCACGCCTATTGTCCAAGGTCAGTCCAAGGGAAAGCAGTCGCCCGATGGGTATCCCTGGGGCGCGACGCTGTATGACTTTTACACCGTGCACCCAGATCCCAGTGACTGTCGTGAAGTATTGCACATGACCGGGAGTGCATTACTGGAGGAGATGAAGGCATTGGGAGAGATGGATACTGCCGTGCGAGAGATTGAATGGGCAATGTCAGAAGGCCAGCCGAGAGACGAAGGTGTCGCCAATACAGGGGAGTTGATCAAAGGAAACGAAGCTATTGTGCGAAGATTTTCTTGGTTAATGCCCTTGGTGTTGCCAATAGAAGACGAGGGGGTTGGGAAAGGCGAAAAAATCAAAGATGATGTCGTCAATCATGTTTCCATTCCGCCTCCCTTGACGATACCACCCACCTCGCCATTCCACCCCAGCCACTGCCCCGACTCATGGTCTCATATGCCGTTCCACAACTTTGCATGGCCTTCTCTTCTCCATGAGCGCATCCCATTGTATCTGTTACCGCGAAGGTTGTACGTTCATGATCCCTTCAACTTGCTCTTTGCTAAGCACCGATTGTTCCGTAACAAGAATTGGAGTTCTCAACCTGACGTCGTACGAATATACGATCTCCGACTCACCGAATCTGTGGGCAACGAAAATGAGAAAGCAAGGAAAAAGGAAGAAGAGGTGGAGGAGTTCAAGGCACGCACGCAGGTCGTACTGAGATACAAACGGACGATGGAACAGATCAACAACATTGAGCCCGTGATCGAGGTTCCACTCCCTCCTTATCAACGTCGCCCAACGACAATCGAGGAGGGCCACTTGTGCCTTTCTCCTATAGCTGGCGTTGGGTTTGGACACCACTCTATCGTATACAGAGCTGAATGGGAGCTTCCTCGCGATCCATTCGTGAGACCAGCTATCTGTTGGGAGTGTTTCAAGGAGAGTGTGGCCAAGGAGATAGAAAGGGTGAAAGATACCGGGCGACGGGAGAAGGTGAGGCTGGGTGTGGCTACGTGCGGCCCGACGGATTTTACAGGACACGAGCAGGAACTGGAGGAGGTCAATGACGCGTCAAAACCTGAACAGAGTAGAGAAACCATCGAACGGGAAATCATTTGGGTCGTTCCGCCAGAGATGCCCCCATCAGAAGCCTTGAGGGTACTCGACGAGCGCAACGTTTGGCCTTCGTGTGTAGAAAACTCAAAGAACACTGTGGTGGTCGATTTGGCACAAAAGGGTGGGGACGAGCCAACATATTATTCCGATGTGGCAATTATCCGCCTCAAGCCGTTCTCGTACGAGAGCCAAAAGGATTGCACTCATGGTCATAAAGCCCTTCCCGTCCCACGCACAACTAGGTTCTCTGTCGTTGCGAAGCTGTCGCTCGAGGGTGATCGTCACCTCGCAAGGGAGGCAAGGAATTATCAACAGTTCCCTGGACATTTTTTCTGTCACTATGATGGATATATGATCATTTCCCAACTACGCACCATCGTACCCGTTCACGCGATTGTGCCACAATTTTTTGGCTATTATACGCCACAGACAGGTACTCACAAGTCGGTGGGCGCATCATATCTCAATCCAATTATTCTCCTTGAACATTGTGGAAAGCCCATCGACCCCAAGGCGCTGTCAGCAGAAGACCAAGAGGAGTGCATAAGCATGGTACTTCGTTTCCAGCGGGCTGGATGGTTGCACGAGTCAATTGCACCACGCAACTTTGTGGTTCAAGATAGACCACCCACGGGATTCCCATACCAGAGGCGAGAGTCGAATTTCCGATTGATTGATTTCGGGCGGTCGAAAAAGTACACGGGCTCGGCTGAGGACGAGTTGACGGAGGTGATGGAAATGTTTGGAAGGACATTTGACTGTGAGGCTACTGCTGGGTTCTGGTGACAGATTCTCGTGTCTTTTTCCGAGTGAGATTTTGATTGGGAACCTGATGTGTTTTAGCTGTTTTTTAATGAGTGTCAGGCGTCTGGACTTCAAAACGTTGAACCTCGGTTTGAACCAGATGTTTTGTGGACCGAGCTCTTCGTCAAGTTCGGCTTCTCCTTTGCTTCAAACCTTTACTATTCTGGCCAATTCAGAACAGGATTGAACACGTTCAAAGTTGCACCAAATGCTTCAGTTCGTCCTGCGTTCGACACTTGCCACGAGCTCGAGTGCAGGCAGAACTGGACATTTCCACGCTACAGTAGGTATACAGGCGAAGTTCGAAACGCCCTTGTCCTCTCGCCGTCGGTGTGGCATGTGGTGGCTCGCAGTTGCGCTCCATTTCCCTCGCCGTCGCAGTGGTGGTGATAGTGGTGCCGTTGCGCCGCCCCATTGTCGTCGTCGAGCGGTATTGCGACCCCTCGTCGTCTTCGTCGCGGTGGTGGAGTGACTCTATGCGTAGAACGCGCCGTCGCCGTCGCCGTGGTTGAAACGCATGCCATTGTGAGGGCGCATTGCCTCCCCGCTGTTGTAGTCGTGTGTGCGACTCTCATCGCTTGGTGTGATTGGACAAGCGTGTGAATTGACATTGTTAACTTCATCCACAATCCATGATCGGTATGTCTGATCTGGTCAAGTTTAAGCATGGATAGTGCTGTATCTATGAATATCTGCTTGTAACCCAATGAGCCCCTGATGATTCAATTGTGTGATTGCCATCACAAAAGACTTGACAACCACAAGACACATGGTACAGAACATAGTAGCTATTAAAGAAAAAAATGGAGATTAATGCCAACAAGAAGCCCAGGACTCCTCAAACAATGGATCAAGAATGCCATCAACACCAAGTTTGTAAACACCATAAGAGGATATGACAAGTGACTGAACAGGAAGGCAGATTGAATGTCTATTCCAAGGGGCAGCCCAGCCATAGAAAGCACCACTAGGGGATTGAATCCATCCATCATTCACCTTTAGATCATCAACAGCAAGACAGTCCTTTACTTTCCAGATTCTTATGGTGTTGTCTTCAGAGCTAGAGACAATGTGTCTGCCATCAAGGGAATAGGCAACAGAGTTAACAAAACCTGTATTCCCCATGAGTGGACCTGCCACAGTCTGACCAGTGACTGCATCCCAAACCCTAATGGTCTTGTCTGAAGAGCCAGAGACAATGTGTCTGCTATCAGGGGAATAAGCAACAGAGTTAACAAAATTTGTATGCCCCATGAGTGGACCTGCCACAGTCTGACCAGTGACTGCATCCCAAACCCTGATGGTGTTGTCTGAAGAGCCAGAGACAATATGTCTGCCATTAGGTGAATAGGCAACAGAGTTAACAAAACCTGTATACCCCATGAGTGGACCTGCCACAGTCTGACCAGTGACTGCATCCCAAACCCTGATGGTCTGGTCCCAAGAGCCAGAAACAATGTGTCTACCATCAGGGGAATAGGCAACAGATTTAACATAACCTGTGTGCCCCATGAATGGACCTGCCACAGTCTGACCAGTAACTACATCCCAAACTCTGATGGTGTTGTCTGAAGAGCCAGAGACAATGTGTCTACCATCAGGTGAATAGGCAACAGAGTTAACAAAACCTGTATACCCCATGAGTGGACCTGCCACAGCCTGACCAGTGACTACATCCCAAACCCTGATGGTCTTGTCCTGAGAGCCAGAGACAATGTATCTACCATCAGGGGAATAGGCAACAGAAAGAACAGGATTTGTATGCCCCATGGATGGACCTGCCACAGTCTGACCAGTGACTACATCCCAAACCCTGATGGTGTTGTCTTCACACCCAGAGACAATGTGTCTACCATCAGGGGAATAGGCAACAGAAAGAACAGTATCTGTATGCCCCATGAATGGACCTGCCACAGTCTGACCAGTAACTACATCCCAAACCCTGATGGTCTTGTCCCAAGAGCCAGAGACAATGTGTCTACCATCAGGGGAATAGGCAACAGAAAGAACAGGATCTGTATGCCCCATGAATGGACCTGCCACAGTCTGACCAGTGACTACATCCCAAACCCTGATGGTGTTGTCTTCACACCCAGAGACAATGTGTCTACCATCAGGGGAATAGGCAACAGAAAGAACAGGATCTGTATGCCCCATGAATGGACCTGCCACAGTCTGACCAGTGACTACATCCCAAACCCTGATGGTCTTGTCCCAAGAGCCAGAAACAATGTGTCTACCATCAGGGGAATAGGCAACAGAAAGAACAGTATCTGTATGTCCCATGAATGGACCTGCCACAGTCTGGCCAGTGACTGCATCCCAAACCCTGATGGTCTTGTCCTGAGAGCCAGAGACAATGTGTCTACCATCAGGGGAATAGGCAACAGAATAAACAGGATCTGTATGCCCCTCTAGTACATGAGTCTCTGCTGGCCAAGTGGATGGTTGCCCAGAGACATAAGAGACATGCTTTTGAAGGTGCCTGGTCCAGAGTGGATATAGTTCAGAGCTGGAAGGTGTCTGTGGCATGGCTGATAAATACAAATGAGGAGTAGACAGTTTCAGAACAGGGCAGAACACTTGAATGAAATGGAATGCTTCTAATGCCAATCTAGTAGTCTCTGTGTCCTATCACCCATCCCAGTCAGTGTAATCCACCTAACATTATTTTTATCTCACTTTTGACCAGGTTCCTAGGGTGGTGCAGGTCCTTAGAGCAGAAATAATGGGGAGTGATGATGTGAGGGAGAGAAGGCTGATGGCCTCAAGCCAGTAAGGAAGGATATCTTTGAAGAGGGAGGCCACCTCATCCAGTAGTTCTGGTGTACAGTCAGTCTGACATAGATGGTCCATCCAGTATTGACAGGAGTACGACAGGGAAGGGGGGATGGCTTTATTGACCCGATCAGATAGGCCAGGGACAACAGAGTTACGAACTCGGGCGTCCTCAAGGTCACAGATATTGAACCTGAGCTTGACTCGCATGCAAGATAGCAGTGCTCGTCCTACAGAGGCGGAGTGGTGTGGTAGAGTGTGAACGTGGAAGGCCGAACTGCGATCCTTATCCAGCAGGAAGTCACGAAATGATGTATGGAGTGGTCGGATTGGCTTGCTTTGATCAGCCACCCCATCTAATAGCGACCCCATTGCTGGAATGATATACTGCACATCTAGGTCTTCATCCTCAAAGAGTGCAGAAAGGGAAGTCAGAGACAGTGGCTCGTGAAGGGAGAGCACGACAGCCATCACGTCTCGGAAGGATTGCTGAGTGTCAATGGAATCAAAGAGTTGCCCGAGTATAGTCGTGTACAAGTCATCCAGTGGTCGGACGTAAGTACTGTCAGTGTTCTTGTCTCGCAAAAGTAGCTTGAATCGCTTCTGAGGATTAGCTCCGTCGGCTCGGATGAACTTGCACGCAGTGGCAGCCCATTGGAAGAGACGTTGTGAATGATTGACAAGTAATTGACACCAATCCTCGTTAGTCCGTGATAATTTGAGCCTGAGATTCTGGTGGACGGAATGTCGAATATAGATCTCAATGTCTCTGTCAATTATCTCGTTGGGAATGTCGTCCATTTTCTTGTGAGCCAAGCAGCGGCTAGGTGGAAATGCGGCAAGTATGTCACTCTCTGGACGAGCCGTGATCAGGAATCGAAGATTCACTGGTAAGATGTTGTCCGCGATTTGCTTTGAGATGGCCTGCAAGAGGTAGTATCGACTGTCCCTGTCCCCACTTTCGTCGAGGGCATCAATGACAATCACCAAGGGTCCAATAATATCAAGGCGCTTGCTAGGCTCGATGATGAACTGCTCCAGTTGCTCCAACGGCGATGTCGACTTGCGTAGTGGTCGATTATCCTTCACAATCTCCAGAAGGGCTGACTTGAATGGCTGGTCGCGGTCAGAGAGATCGAGCGCGATAGTGCTGAAAAGGTTTTGCGGGTTCCGCCTCGCAACATCAGTGCTAGAAAAGCAGTACGAGGACCCCAGCCTCTTCTGTCCATCATACAGTCTGGCGACCGAATGAGCGACCGCAGATTTTCCGGATCCAGCGACCCCAGTGAGGAGGCACACACGTGGTGCTTCTTCAGAAGGATCGTTCAAAATGTCGCAGATCTCTTGAATGAACGACTCGCGTGTCCCAAAAAGACACTGCTTCTCTTGCCGATACCTAGCATCGACAGCATACTGTAGGTCATCCAGGATGATAGCTTCTACTGTGTTATGCCTGCGTAAACACCTGAGTATTAATACAAAAGGCGGCCACCTACCGACGTCGTTCGCGACGTTCATCACACGGACAACAGTGATTTCTGTATGAATTGCAACGCCTTGCAAGAATTTGTCTTTCAGTGTTTGCAGCTTGTTTTCATAGTTGGTGATCCTCCCATCAATATCCGAGATCGTATATTTTGCGGTCCGAATCCCTGGAAGTAGGGGTCAGTCATAGGCACCACGAGGTGGGCGATAACCTACAAAAGCTCTTTTGCTTTCCGTATTCGATGATAAAGTACCCACACTCCGTCACCTGTTGGAGTAGCAGAATGATGACTTTCTCGTGTGCCTGAATTTTCTTCAATGGTTCTGCATCCTGAATGAACGAAAAGGCATCGATCATCGTGCCTGCCAAGCGTACAATTCGATCATCGCGATCCTTCTGGTTTAAGAAGGTCTAAATAATTCATTGCCAATGATTAGCCCTATGTATAGGAATAACGTGCAGTAAACAGACCTGGTTCGCAGCTGATATGACGGACCAAGCCAGCGATGCGTAGGGATGAATCTATCTCTCATTCAGAGAACGCGAGAATCAAGGTAGCGAAGATTAATTACCGCGGCGATATTATCCACAATTTTGCTGAACTCCTTCAATAGACTCATCAATGTCTCGAGTGTCGGCAACACCGTCACGACCTCCGCACCAGCACCCACCAAGGAGTTGATCAGGGCAACCGTTGATGGTGCAGAGCCTTGCGGATTAATGGCCCCTGCCATCTTAGCGACAACATCTGTGGCCTGAAGCTCGTCTGCTCTCGCATCCCCGCGAGCACGAGCAGTAAATGAAAACTTGATCGTGATCCCGGGGAGATCGGAACCATCAGAGCTATCGTTGCGAAGAGACTCTTTGAACACTTTGATCAAAGAGATCACATCAGTGAAACATGCCCCACAAAGACTAATCGTACCGCCATCGTTCAACTTTTCCTTGATTTCTCCAATCGTATAGGTAAGAGCTCCGATGATTCCATCGTCCTTCCAAGGAGCGAGGTGTTTCTGGTAAACTTCCACTCGTATGGGGGACGTATCGTCGCCATCCCTGACAATATTCAGTCTCCTGCATAAACAAAAGGACGAGTGCGAACAAAAATAATACATCGTCCCAGCGGACGCATTTCTTGTTCTCTTTTTCCGTGAGTGTCCGCCGAATGGTGTCTCCTAGGGCAAACCGGACATAGAATCGTCTCTGTGAGACTTTCCAACGCTTGTGAGTGCAAAGCTCGATATCTGAACGAAATACAAGTTACACACAGCACGAAATCAAGTCATGGAACTGTACCTTTCACGGTGACCGATTTGGACCTTGAAATCACCATCAACATGGCCTGAGCGAATATTCAAGGTCAAAAAATACACATACATGACTGTGTCTGTGTTTTCAGTTGAAATAAACCTTGTGTTATACGATTGGAAGGGATAGAGAGAGGTGAGCGGGAGGCGAACAAGCCAACCTGACGTGACCGTGCGGCCACCACGAGGCACATGAGCGCTAATTTGGCGCGAGCCTCATCATCAAGGTGAGGATTCTGCCTCGACCTGGTGAGTTGTCAGAAAGCATTGGCATAGACGACAAATGAGCGACTTGGTGAACATTATTCTGTGCATCGGTGGAGACCAGAAGCTGTCTGGGACCTACATGATGGTAGCCATGGAACGGGAGACCTACTGCGGCGCTGGTTTCTACAGACGCGTCGCAGGTTTTCGCTCCATCCCACACTGCGACGCCGATGACCCAAGTACCCAGTGTCCTCAGTAACCAGCTCCACGTTCCCTCTTGGTGCGTTGCTGCCCTCTCAATGCCCCTTGCAGTTCAGTCATGGTGCATTGGCCAGATCTTTTGTGCAGACGCAGTAAGTCTGACGGGTCTTTCATCGGAGTCTCCACTCACGCCCGTACGTCCTAGTTACTGCAAACCGTCAACGTCGCACAGGTGTACTCGGGTCAAAAGACGATCGTCGACAAGCCAACACGCAACAGCGAGTTCTCGCAGACTTTGCGGCGTTCAACCTCTCAAGCGTAACCGAAGGCGACATTGTCAATTTTAGAGACAATGACTTTTTCAGAGAGGCTCTTGAACTCGAGGGCGTTGCGTTGCCCGGGTTCAATTCCACTCCACCATTCCTGAAGAATGTCAAGGACCCTTTGCTTTGGGCGTTTGCGGGTATTGGCCTCAGCTTGCGAGCATGGTCAACTAGTCTGCTCTTTGTGACATATACCGCGGAGGTGCATGCGAGGGCACTCTTCTTCCGCTCAATTATAGCTTTGTTATTCCCCGCGGACGCTTTCGAGAGTAATATTGGGATCCCAGAGTTCCATCCGATCGAGAACCGACGTGGCTTTCTCTGCAGATTACTGGGACAGCTACTAGATCAATTGATTTGCTACTGTCAATGATATACTTCAAGACTTTATGGACGAAATACAAAACTGGGAATTCATACCAAACGGAGGAGGCCAGGAAGAGTGTACAAGCATGGTGCTTTGTTTCCAACGGGCGGGATGGCTGCACGGGTCTTTCCTACCGCGAAACTTTCTCGTTCAAGAGGGACCGCCGACCGAGTTCCCGTTGCAGCGACATGGGATCCGTCGAGAGCAGAGTTTCCGACTGATTGATCTTGGGCAGTCGAGAAAGTACACAAGGGCAGATCTGGTGAGTTTCTTGCTTGACTTGTGTAAATTACACGCGTATGTGTCGGATGTCTGGATTGCATTGTTCGTGCATTGTTCGCTGCAATCGGGTCGTGTAAAACGGTAACTTGGGCGCAGAGACACATATTGGAGTCTGAACGCACTGCTCACCTCCGCCTGCTTTGTCTTTTCTTGCTTTGTCTTGTGGGCGAGGCTTGTTCGACTCGCCATGTATAAAAGGGTTTCACTTGTCCAAAGTCTCTCCCTCTTATCGGTTAACCACTCACCGTATTCAAGAACGACCTGATTCATCGCGATGAAACGCGGTTTCTTGAATGCACCGCGGTACAAGCAGACCCTCGAGGCCGTCGGCGATCAAGACAATGTCAAAGATGTGTACGTCGAGTCCTTTGCGTCGTAGTTTGGATCACACGCCCCTTTCTTTCTGGTATTTATGCATTCTATGTAGGTCCGCCCCAGCCGTGCCAGGTAAAGGAGGCATCGATCCCAGGGGCAAGGGCAGAGCAAAAGTTGTTGACATCGACACCACTTTGCATGATGGGCGCGATCCGTACGTGATCCGTGTCATCATCCGTCTACCATGCCAGTAACTCACACCCTCTAGTGCCACTACACCAGTGCCACACGCCGATCCCAAGGGAAAACGCAACGCGACGGCGGACGAGGCAGACATGGCTTTCTGTAGTGATGACCCGTACGTGACCCCCTGACATCACATACAGCTCCTAAACGCGTCAATCTAGCTTCGCGTGCCCTCCCTTTGTCGCTGATTCGGCCGTCATTGCTAGGCCACCTCCACGACGCCGGGGCTGGGGCCGTCACATTCGCGAGGACGTGTTGCATACCGTACCACGATCGCACGGAGGTCCTGACAAGAAACGCTGCGTGTTCCGCATGTGGCCACGCGATCCAAAAGGGGGTCCCATCATGCCGAGTGAGCAACCCAAGGGCACGCTGTCGCCGGATGGTTACCCCTGGGGAGCTACCCTGTACGATTTCTTTGTCGTCAACAGGATTCCTGGAATGAAGCTCGTGATATCGTACATGACCGGGAGTGCATTGGTGGGAGAGATGGAGGCACGAGGAGAATTGGAAACCGCTGCGCCAGAGATCCTATGGGCGAAATCGGAAGGCAAGCCGGTGGACGAGGGCGTCGCGGATACAGAAGAGTTGATCAAGTGTGCCGAAAAGCGTATACAAGTGACCACCACGCTCGCATTCTTAAAAAGCGAAAAGGGTGGGAATGGTGCTCAGGATGACAAGGACAAAGACGACGGAAGACGTGAGGAGGACAAGGAAAACCAGGAAGACAGAGCTCACCATGATGTCAAACCGCCCCTGCTGACAATACCAGTCACCTCGCCTTTCCATGCCAGTCACTACCCTGATCTGTGGCCTCTTACGCCATTCGGAAAACTCGACCAATCGATTCTGCTCCAGGAGCGTATCCCTTTGTATCTGTTGCCACAAAACCTATACGTCCACGATCCGTTCAACTTACTCGATGCATGCCAACATCAATTCCGCGATATGCAGTGGAATTCTCGACCCGACGTTGTGCGAACATACGAGCTCAAACTGTCTGAATCTGTGCTCGAGGAGATCGAGCAAGCGAGGAGCAAGGCGGAAGAACTTGAAGAGTTCAAAGCACGCACTCTAATCGTCGTGAGATACAAACGGACAAGGGACCAAATCAAAAACTTTGAGCCCATAATCGAGGTTCCACTTCCTCCTTATCAACGTCGCCCGACGAAAACCGAAGAGAGCCATTTGTACATCTCTCCCGTAGCCAGAGTTGGAGAGGGACACCACTCTGTCGTGTACAAAGGCGAATGGGAGCTTCCTCGCGATTTGTTCGTCAAGCCGACTCTCTGTTCGCGATGTTTCAAGGAGAATGCGGAGAGGGAGATAAAGAGGTTGAAAGATACGGGTCGATGGAAGAAGATGCTCAGAGCGGCTGCGTGGGGCCCAAAGGGTTTTACAGGACGTGAACCAACCCGAGCAGAACTGGAGGAAGTCAATGATGCTATTCAACTCGAACAGAATGGAGAGATCGTCGAACGAGAAATCATTTGTGTCGTCCCACCCGACATGCCCCCATCAAGTGTCTTGCATTCGGTCGATGAAAACGATGTTTGGAAATATTTTATGGAAAATCCAGAGAGGAACACTGCGCTCATCGACTTCACAGCAAGGTCAGGTGACAAGGGCGTGTCAGCAGATGATTACAATGTTCCAGTCATTCGCATCGACCTACCGTTCTCGTATGAGGGCCAAAAGGATTGCACCCACGACCACAATGCCCCCACCCCACGCACGGCCAAGTTCACTGTCATTGCGAAGCTGTCCATCGAGTATGATCAACATCTAGCAAGGGAGGCAAACAACTATCAGCAGTTCCCTGAACATTTCTTCCATCATTATGACGGGTATACCACCATCTCCCAACTTCGTGCCATCGTACCCGTCCATGCGATCGTACCGCAATTTTATGGCTACTACACGCCACGAGCGGATCAGTTGAAGCGCTTCCTGTACATCAGTCCAATTCTTCTCCTTGAACATTGTGGACAGCCCATCGACCCCAAGACGCTCTGCTCAGAAGACCAGGAGGAGTGTATAAGCATGATGCTTCGATTTCAACGAGCCGGATGGCTGCACGAGTCCGTCGCGCCGCGCAACGTTCTCGTCCAAGAGGGGAAACCGACCGAATTTCCACTGCAGCGACAGATCCGCCCAGAGCCAAGCTTCCGGTTGATTGATTTCGGGCGGTCGAGAATGTATACCAAGGCGGATGAGAAACGAGCTGAGGAGATGGAGGCGTTGGGGATGTTTTCAAAGTTGCTTGGACAGATGGCTGTCACGCTCTAGTATTTGCAAGGACGAGTTTGGGGATGAAATGAACTCTTTGACGATGCATGTAGTAAGTACCATTTTGAATACCTGTTGTAAAATGTCCACATTGAGATTTCTTGTACCGACATACCTGTAACTGTCAACTACTAGTATTAGCCAAGTGAACCTTGTGTGGCTGTGACTTTATGTTCAGTATCCTTCGACCTCACTCTCGCTCCATCGTCGCGTCAAATTTCGTGCACAACGCTAGGAAATGTACGAGGTCACTTTTTACATGAAACACCATTCTTGACATACTAGACTTGATCCCAGGTACTGCATCCAGGTCTTTCACCGTGCTGGCCCTTGAAAGTTCGGCGGACGATACTTGCGCAGCGGTCGTAACGTCTTCACGACACGTTCTTTCCAACGTGGTCATCAAACAACACGATTTGTGCGTGGCGTGATCGTATGCATGGGGCCGGACTCACGTGTGTACAGGCATGAAGGCTTTGGTGGTATTCACCCCACAGTCGCGATCGAGGGGCACCAGCACAATATGGTGAGCATCTCGTAGTAGCAATGCATTATGATCGAGTTCATTCGAGGCGTCCATTTATGTAGCCGATTGCCGTGCGGAGAGCACTCGAAGAATCAGGCATGACGATGCAAGACATTGACGGCGTCGCCTTTACGAGAGGACCTGGTGAGTCCGAATCGACCTAACCCTTGTTCTGACCCACCCATACGAGACAGGCATCGGTGGTTGTCTCAGCGTTGGCTCAAACGCCGCCAAGACGCTTGCTGCTGCGCTCGCAAAGCCACTCGTCGGCGTGCACCACATGGTAAGGCTCGATTGAAATGTGCATAGATCCGTGTCGTCTGACGATTCTTAGCAAGCACATGCGCTAACACCGTTGCTTACGTCGCCTGCAGAAGCATGCCCTCAGTTTCCGTTTCTGACTTTGCTCGTATCGGGGGGTCACACCTTGCTCGTGCTCGCAACGTCCCATTCTCGTTTCCGTATCCTCGCCAACACTGTCGACGAGAGCGTCGGTCGTACGTACGACAAGGTGGCTCGCATGTTGAAGATGCCATGGGGCGCGCGGGGTCCGGCTGCTGCACTCGAAGAGTTTTGTAGCGCTGATATGCACGTTTCAAACCATCCAGACATACCCCCGTTCTCGGTCCCTATGCCTGGGAAACTGGCCTTCTCGTTCAGCGGTCTTCATTCCGCGGTCGAGAGGCATATATTCATGGCCAAGGAGCCGCTCACCGAGGCTCATCGACGAGCTCTTGGACGTGCGTTCCAAGATGGTGCGGCACGACAGCTCTGCAGCAAACTCGTGCAATGCCATTCTATGGTACGGCAAGAGGGAATCGATGTACGGCATGTCGTGGTGAGTGGAGGCGTTGCTAGCAATGCGTTCTTGAGGGCTAGGTTCACATCCTTGTCTTTTCAAACAACGTGTATTGACGACAGACTCATAGACTCGGGGACGCGTTGGACGAGTACAGTCCCAAACAGAAAACAGGTCTCGTCTATCCCCCAATCGAACTTTGTACAGGAAAGTCTATGCCGTTCGCTCTCACACCTTTGGCTAATACCCGTTCTAGACAATGCTGCGATGATTGGCTGGGCTTCTATGCATCGGTTTCTCGCTGGAGACTATGATGACTATTCAGTAGAACTGCGTTCTAAATGGAGCATCGAAGCGCTTCCATGACGGCCTCGGTCACCATTCGCCAACTCAGTTCAAGTTCTCATCTAATCGAGGACTCAAACCCAGTGCTTGGTGTGAAGGACGGAGTAGATAAAAGCAGAAAAGGTTGTTTCTGGAATGCCCAGAATCGTTCCACATATCCTCTGGACAAGAAGCCCGGGACCATTCGCCATCGCCGCTGGGGTTGTGGTACGTTGGAGCCTTTCTTGTAGGCTCCTCAAGTGCAAATTGTTTTTCAGGAGGCGAGTAATATTGAGCCGACGATATGAGGAATAGATTGGCATCAAGAGGACATGATCCATACACACCCTGTTTTCACGAACCTATCTTTGATCCCTGACCCAGGCCGGGCGTCCAGTTGTGTCCGCGTGAACACCAATGAGAGCGGATGCTTTCGACCATGGTCCGACGAGCGAGGTGAACAAAGTTGTTTCCGTTTAGCGCTTGTGCGACAAAGGGCTGATCACCTTCTGGTCTTGGATCTATATCATAATCTCGGGTGCTACATACAATATCAAGATGCGGCTAGGCACTACCATCGGATCTATCAGTGAAGCCACTTACCAAGCTACATCATTGATTACTTTGAACACTGCTGTAGCTATCTGGTGCGCGTTAAAAAATAGATTTCATGATGGAGCCAAAGGTGAAGGCCGGAACTCACTTCTGGGTGACTTGTACCCACCAAAGACAAATGAACGTGCGATTGGAGTCAGGTTCACCGTCTCCAAACAGGATATCGTGGCAGTGCTGAAAAGCGTGGCACATGTCAGATATGAAAGAGGTCTAAATGGTAAGAAAACGTACGGCGTTAGGAAGGGGAACGGGCTATAAAAACCCATCTGATTCTGGTCCGATTTCCCTCGTTCCATCGAAAACCATATCTCACAGGTGGTGACCGTTGTCTGTCCTCTGTCCTCATCCCGCTAAATCATACTCGTGCTACAGGCTCTTCGACCCGATCCTTATTTTGATCCAGTATGCCTTCAGCTAGAGAAAGTACGCCGTCTCTCCCGTCACAAATTAGCGATTTGTTGACGATATCACTTTCAGTCATCACCTCGCTCAACATCACGGTGGATGCCGACCTTGTTGCCACGCTCGACGAGCAACTGGCTACCGCCAACAAACTTACTGAGCTGGGCAAATCCTCACAGCTCTTCATCGCAGGCACTGGCAGAGCCATCATCGCGATATTCCTCCCCAAAATTACAAGAGGCGAAGGCCCATCCGACAGGCGTGGTGCCGATGTATTCTGCAGTGACCAGCCGGTTCCCCAGTTATCGGGTGTCTATAAGCTCGACATTGTGGCAGCAGGACCCGCCTTGTTGTACAAGGAGGACGAAGTTGTTTGGGCTGGGCATGGTTTGCCGAACCACATCAGTCAACTTGTGGGCATCTATGAAATCGAGTTCTAAGGCTTTGTTGTGAATGTCTGTAGGATTAAGTTTGTCAATGAATGTTGATTGTACTGCGTCTCGACCTCAGAAGTTCGCTTATCTAGACTCGAGCAAGGCTGAGTGACATACCATTTCATGTGGATTGTAATAGCATTATCAGGTTGAAAGCCGTCTTACGGCGCACACCCTTTCATCCCCGTGTCACAGGTTATGATCGAATCCTTCCCAGGAGATGTGGGCGACCCCGAGTAAGCAGTATGGGCGTGCCCCCTAGCTTAGATAGGAATTTCGATCTATAAGGGACGTCAGACAATATTAATTATACTGACTCACCTTATACGACTTCCTTGGGCGCAAACAAACCCCACCAAAATTGAATATCAGATATGCGACATACCTTGGACGATGTTCTCCCGACCACCGGCGCTCGTTGACATTTCACTCACCTTTGAAGAGCGGTAGTCATATACATTATCACCAATCTCTCAACAGGACTAGCATCCGCTGGAGCTTTTCGTTATCCACACCCAAACAAGATGGTTCTGAAAGAAAAAGTGATTTAAAACTCCGACGGCATCTTCACTGTCTACACCGTCACGCATGTCCGTCGCCCTCACAGACAACGAAACCCTCCTCGCCTTCAAAGCGGGGCGGTCCTTTAGACGTGATAGGACCAATTTTGTTGATGCTAACACTACCAAGGGTGCGATCGTACTCGCTAGTAGCAACGAGGATGGCCTCTTGCGATTCATGTGGAAAGAACGTACTACGGGGAATATTGGAGAAGATCTGATCCTGTTTCCCGGTGATGCGACGTTTGAAAAGGTCGAGCAAGCCCCAGGTGGAAGGACATATGTCCTCCGGTTTGAGAGCTCAGACCAAAGACACTTTGTAAGTCGCGTTTGAACTAACCTTGTGCATACCTGACAAAAGTCTAGTTTTGGATGCAGGTGATGCCGATTTGAGACGGTGCATGCGTTTCAACGATGGCTGACTTGTTGGATGTCTTAGGATGCTTCATCTCGCCGCGACGATGAGTTTGTGCACAACCTCAACAGATTGCTCACAGATCCAAACATCATTCCTGTCTGGGACTCGAGGACTGCAGAGTCCCAGGCGTCAGGCTCTGGGGCATCTACTTCACAGACAACCGCGGCAGCGTATGTTGTGCTCTTGTCTGTGTTTCATGTGCTCATATGATCTGGCGTCCATAAAGGTCTGGTAGTACGCCGGCGTTGCTTCCTCCAGGAATGACACCAGAGCAACTGGCGCGTCTTCGGACGCTCATTACCTCTATGGGTGCTAATGCTGGTCCCAATCCGGGTTGGTCACTTTGCGCCTCTACCCGTCTCGTCCACTCACAACGTTGCACCTCTCATACCAGACGACGAACTCTCCCTGACAGACGTCCTAACGCCGACTAATATCCTACCCCTTTTTACATCACATCCCGAACTCCTGGCGTCCCTCTTCCCTCACCTCCCTCCAGAACTGTTACCCTCTGGCGATGCGCCATTGACACCCCAACAAAGGGGCCAACTGACCGATATTCTCCAAAGGACTATAAACTCGCCTCCGTTCCGTGCTTCCGTCACCCAACTCGATAGGGCACTTAGGACTGGCGCGTTGGGTGGTTTTGTCAGGAGTCTTGGGTTACCCGAAAGCGCAGGGACCGGTATCACCGCGTTTTTAAGGGCCATCGGGGAGCAAGCGAGGAGGGAAGGACCAGGAGGGAGCGAACCCGAGGAGAGAATGGAAGAGGATTAGATTTTTTTTCCCCTAACATTGGGCACGCACTTTTCGCACTGCATAAATTCCCTGACATTATCCATCGCCAAGTGTAGGCGGTGGAGAAGACTCATATTCCTTGAGCGTGGGCGTACCGACATTGTGCAACTGTATCCTTGTGATGTTCACGTGTAAACACCTGTCGGGATGACCGAGTGTCCAAATCCTCCAACTCAGACACCGCTTCAAAAAACTCGCTCTTCATCGATACTAGATCACTACAACTCTGGTACACTGGAATCACAAAGACGATCGATCACTGTATACAGACACTAGCCAACTGAATCTGAATGTTGTCGTGGTTGCTCAGAACCTGTCATCGCAATCAGCCCTCAAATTATGACACACCGCAAAAGAAAAAAACGCACGGCAACTCGATGAGCAAGTAAGGTCCATCGGTGCACTTCTTGCCGACGATAGAGATCTCGGCGCATGCCTCGACGTAGAGCCCGTAGCGTCCGCTGGGCAACTTCTTGGCGGTGA
>JBBPTN010000418.1:0-17980 GCA_038094075.1 Xerocomus spinulosus
TGATGAAACACGTTTCATCATTTGTTTCACTTCTTATCAGCCTATGGCATTATTCCCTTACTGGAATACCTTTATCTGCCAATGGCCTTTATCACTCTTATCTGTACTTTAGGTTCAATCTCCTATTGAATTAGGTACTTAGAGTGTATATAAACCAGAGAGCTCCTAGTGTCGCTCTCTAACTAATTTACTTAGAGTTTCCTCTTCTATCACTCTCTACTCTAAGCAAGTACCTGTTGAGCTCTAGCTCCAGTACTACTCTTCAAGCAACCCCTACATCTGTTCAGAGCCAATACCTCTCTATCAGTGAGTCTCCACTGATCCTTTGCCTTCCCATTCTCCTGGTGCTGTCGAGATCCTTGCTTGAGTCTCGATACTTGCTGTCGTCGCTGTTGGTCATGGTGGTGCGCTGTTGTGCCTGCCTTGCCATCGCCGTCATCGCCGTTGGTGGTGGTAGTGGTGGTGCCGTTTTGCTCGCCCCGCCTCACTGTCATTGCCGTTAGTGGTATGCAGTTGCATGTCCCCTGCCGCATCGCTGTCGGGGCCATTATTGCTGTGGTGGTGCATGCATGCACCTCCCATGCCCTCACTGCCGTTGTCGTTGTGGGTACTGTTGGCATCTGCCTTGCCGTTGTCGCCGTCGTGGTGGTGGTGAGAACCTGTTCAGACTTAGCAAAATTTTCAAACACAATATCACATGAACAAAGTCACCTGACTTTGTTTATTATTCACATGTGTGCTGGGTTTCAAATCCATGTTCGAGTTCGCACATCACTAGCACCATCCAAACCCGCTCAAAAGGTACAAAGCGAAGTCTCACTTTCTCTCAAAGGTTAGACAGGTCAATTGATACTGTGAAGGGTGAAGGCGATGCAACAGCGCATGCATGATGAAGAATGGGAAGGGTAGAGACAATGCAGTACGTCTCTATTGCAATGATAGTGAGGTTGCATATGACGTGCGTACCACCACAGCGACAACAAGGATGACGAGGGGAACACAATTGCACGCTCACCACTCGCATCCTGACGACGACGGCAGCAAGGGCAGAGGAGGCACGTGTGCACACCACCACGGCGACGACAGCGAGGGCTGTTGAAGTGGACTCAATTTAGCGGTCACAGTACACTGAAACTCCATCGGACTTACAGCAGTTCTATCCCATAACCATATGGAGATTACGTGTAGTCCATCCCACGCTGCCATACCCTTATGGAATGTGCAGCATAGTCGTATACTCACGGCTGCCCTAAAGTACTTCCCTTTATGGTAGCCTTTACATGTATATAAACCCGTCTGTTGTTCACAGGAATATAGACACATTCCTTCCTCTTCTTTCACATCCACACCAGCTCCCAACCAGCCTACCCAGTGGTGAGTATGCAAGACCTATCAGTCACTCCTTTCTAATGCAGGAATAGAGACCCTGCATGGAGCCACTTGTGGCTGCACATACCTGCTCAACAAGGGCAGGGGACGCATAACTGTGTGCCACCACCACTGCGATGACGATGGCAGCGAGGACATGGGAGGCGCATGTGCACACTGTTACAATTCTCTCGCATCAAAGATGGTTTTGTCTTTCTTCTTGCTTTGACACCCTGTTTATTTCTTCCTCTTTTTTCGCTGTCTTTGATTTTGGACAATATCTCCGCAGCAGTGTCTGTCATCACTGCTTAGTGTTCCTTCCGTTTCCATCACATTCTATACTGTTCCATGCTGCGCATTCCTCAGTATATATATCTTGTTGCCATGTATCTTAGTCTCCCATACTTGATCTGTGCAATCATACGCATTTCTTGTGTCCTCTCTGCCCTCAGAGTTCTCTGAGTCTCACCTTGCCTCTGTCCTTGTCTTCTGAGTTTACCTCAGAATCTCTGTCTCTGTCGCTCAGTCATTGTCTTGGTCTCCTAGCTCGACAGATTCTGTTGACCTCTTCATGAGCGTCCGACTGTTGAGAGGTTGTTGAACGACACAAGTGTGCATTCAGTGTAACACACACCACCACAGTGACGACAGCGAGGGCAGGGGACACGCAACTGCATGCCACCACCACTGCAATGACAATGGCGAGGCAGGTGCAATGGCACCACCACCACCACCATGATGGTGACAACGGCGACAGCAGTGGATGCACAAACACACACCACCATCACGACGATGACAACGGTGGCAGTTGGGCAGGTGCAACGCACTACCACCACCACATGGCAATGGCAATGGTGAGGGCAGAGACGCAACGGTGCCATCACCACCACAGTGGTGACGACAGCAATGGCAGGGTAGGTGCAACAGCACACCACCTCCAATGGCGACGAGGGGACATGCAAACATGCACCAATGGTGGTGAGGCGAAGCGGGCACAATGGCACTACCACCACAATGCGAGGGGCAATGGTATGTGCACGATAGGGCGCAATGTACTATTTTTGTATCATAACTAGTACTCTACTTTTAATTGATTTTTTTGGTTCTTTTACCTGTTTGAAGCAATGGAAAAGCTAAATAAAAGATGAAAAAGCTATGAAAAGTGCGAACAAGCAGAGGGGATCTGCTTTTAAAAGCAGACTTGTGCTTTTTTGATAAAGTCCGAAAAAGTACTAAAAGACTCGGAAAATCAACAGAAAAGCAGTAAAAATTGACTTGCAAAAATACTGATGTGGCTGGGTGTGACAGGGGCTAATTTTCCAAGTTAGTTGCTGCAAGGCTTTGTGGTAAATGGTAATAAAGTACAGAACTAGTTGGGTGTAAAATAAAGTTTGGGATCGCATTTTGGAACTGGACAAGAAATTGGCAAGGGACATCACGCAGAGAACATTGTCAGAGATACAAACCACTAAACCCACTGGACAACTGGCCGAAGCTTCTATATGGAAACATGGGACCAGGAGACAGCTGTTCTAGCACTGATCAAACCACACACCCAGGGCACATGCTTTAAAGGCACCATACTACTGCATGGGTTCCAGTTGGCAAGTTGGTCAAGCACTTTTGGATCATCTCTCAGCCAATAATGAGGGGTCGCAAATCGGCCGGAGATAGTGTCAAGTGACTGAGTCCGCCATCGCTCCCACTCTCTATGGTTAAACAGTAAATGCACAGAATACAGCTGGCAAGATCAGATATCAAATTCGCGTGCAAGATGTATGCCTCAGCAGACAGCCCGTACATTTCAAACAATACTCAACAGGGCTTTACTTCAGTGGCATGGCTGTTGTGTTCATTTTAACAGGTTCCGGTGGTCACCTAAGTGACTTGGTCATATTGTCCACAATAATCAGTGTGTCAATAATGCAAACCAGTACCTTGACAATCAGTTTGCTCATCTGCGATTGTACATCCAATCTGGAATAGGTACCCACTCTGAGATACTTGTCTTCCACACCTGGAATGATGTCACCATCTTGATACACATCACCCCTTCCAAACTGTACACAATATTTAGTACCCACTCAGTTGATCCACCCTAGGATATGGCGTCCAGCTCCCTTGTTGAGTGCTACAGTTCTTTTTGTACTGTCTACCGTACATATGACATCTTGATGTTTTAGCCACCCCAGGATGATGGATCGAGCTTCAAGGAACTACGTACCAAACCAACTCAATTACACTTCATCTTGAGCCTCCGGGAACTCGATATGCGTGATTTGCAAGGTCGGGCAAGGGACATGGATACGGCGTTCAGTTTGAGGCTGGGGACTTGACATGGTCACTGCTGCGAGAATGATCGTGTTTGCAGATGCCAGGCCAGACGGGGACGAGCAATGGAACAGTGAGAGAGGGAGGGGTTTGCAGCGTGAATGGCAGTGCATATATGTGGAGACAGCTACAGATTGAGGTGGAGTTGCTAATGTTTTCAATCCCATTGGTAGCAATACTGTACCATTTCAATGAATTCGTCATTCGAGGGTTAGATGCGTGACATCAGTCATATTTCGTCAGTAGCGTAGTAACCGTTGATGTCAGATGCCACTAAGAATGGAGAGACATGTGCCAGCATTGAAAATTTCGACAGACCACTCTCCAACATCTGGAAAAAAACCAATTACTACAGCTTACTACATAGTACTATGTAGTGCTGGTAGTGTCATGCTCTCATCATTCTTGCTGTCACACTGCTCCCACTAACTGTTTGCTTCTTGTGTTGATGGTTCCGTTTGGTTTCAGGTTGGGTTATTTAATTTTGGATTGGGTCGAGGCTCTTCTTTCTCCCCTGTTTCATCAATTTTTGTATAAGTCGAGAGTTGCTGACCAAGCTACTGAGACACAGATATCACATGCTGATGCTACCTATCGATAAGTAGTCAGTCCCTTGTGTTGGTTCGCTAGTCTCAAAATAGTTATTTCTTGCCTCAATAGTGACTGCCTGGAGTCGTCCATGTGTGAGGTCCTAACATTATTTTAAGACTCTGTATCGAGACTCAAGCAAGGATCTTGACAGCACCAGGAGAATGGGAAGGCAAAGGATCCACAGTGAATGCAAGCATATTGTACGTCAAATTCCAGCATGTTGTGACATCACGTGGGAGCTTTCTAACAACCAAGTTCAACTTGTCCAAGATCGACTTCCAAGCCAGCAGGAGCTTCATGCTTGAGTGAAGGATCTTGAAGGCTAGTTTGTGAATCTGCGCAAACGGATTATCAAGGTGTGTTACTAGCAGATCCACCATATTACTCACCTTTTTCACAGTCACCCTTACTGGCCTCATGCTTTCATTGAGCACAGCATGCTCATTGTCTGTCAAAAAATCAAGTTCATCGACCCACCCATTAATGTTGTCACCAGCTGTGTCACCCCCTTCAATGGCTTTGCCCTCAATCTCCCCACTTGTCTGGTGATCGATCAGATCGATCATCTCATTGGATCCCCTCAACTCCTCATGCAGGTCAACCCCTGCTCTCCTGCATTTATGTAAGTCAAACACCTGAATAAGAGACTTAGCTACTAAATTAATGATATGTAGGAAGCACTGCACTCATGCGGTCTCGCCACCAAAATGTGCGACATGGTCAGCTACCTCCATGGTCATTGTATCATTCGCTGACACATTGTTGGCAGTCAAACCCAAGATCTACAGCTAAGGTCAGTTGTGTAAAATTCTATTGCATCCACAAACCTTGTCTGAAATTCTGTATTTTTTTAGTATCTTCACAAACACATTGGCCAAGTTAACCCCACTATGTGACTGTATCCAATACTGTTAGTATGCCCAACTGGTAAGTCTTTGCTATATGCACCTTCACTACTTCAGTGACATCAAGTACTAATGCTATTGGCTCTTCCTTGTGTACTAGGTGCACTGTTACAGCCACGAATAACATGTGGTTGGGTGAAGTCCATGCATCCGTGGCAAAACTCAACTCCCTGTTGTACTCCTAGTAAGTTCAGATTATTTTCTTACCATTTTCATAGAATAATACTCACTCGTAACATTTTAGCTATTCGCTTTTGCATGTTTGCAAAAACAAGTTGTGTGTCATGTGAGATTGTAGTTGGATGTGGTAAGTATAGTTCCAGCCATCCAGTTTTCATTAAGCTTTGGAATCCATGGTCACTAATGATGTCAAATGGGCGCAGGCTTTCAGACACCCAGTAAACTGTTGAAGTGTACTCACTCTAGTGGTCACAGTACACTGAAACGTTATCGGACTTACAGCAGTTCTATCCCATAACCATATGGAGATTACGTGTAGTCCATCCCACGCTGCCATACCCTTATGGAATGCGCAGCATAGTCGTTTACCCACAGCTGCCCTAAAGTACTTCCCTTTATGGTAGCCTTATGTGTATATAAACCTGTCTGTCGTTCACAGGAATACAGACACACTTTCATCTCTTCTCTCACATCCACACCAGCTCCCAACCAGCCTACCCAGTGGTGAGTATGCAAGACCTATCAGTCACTCCTTTCTAGTGCAGGAATAGAGACCCTGCATGGAGCCACTTGTGGCTGCACATACCTGCTCAACACAAACAAGTTCAGTGCTACAAAAAATAATGTTAGAAGGCTTGCTATGGGTGTATGGACAACGTACTGTAACTCTGCACTGTTAAGAGGGTGTCTCGTCACAGGATATGAATGATGATGCAGAGAGCGATGAGTGATGAGCCCATTCACTGTACATGCTCATCTGCTAGGGAAGGTCACTGAGTCACTAGACATGTAACATCAGCAAATTCACCAGGAGGTGTACAGGTTTGAACAGGTAACTACAGAAGTCACAGGGCCTTGGCAAGGTCCCCCCTTGTACAGAGGCACTATAGAGCTGCTACAGCATTACAGGCTGTACAGCCACCAGTGCCACTGTACAGCGGATTTGTAATCACTGCCACTGTACAGTACTGCACAGTGCCACATAGTGCTACAGTGAATATGAGTCCAGGTTTTTTTTTTCTGTTCAAATCACTCTAGTTGATAGTTCAATAGAATTAATTATGTAGTTAATATAGTATTAACAACTATAGTCTTGCCATGGTCATTCCCTGTTGTACCAAGCCCCTTGCCAGTCCCCTCACCTGGTCGCTGTAGTCATCATCACCAGGTCATGGTGTGCCATTGTGTCTACCTCGCCGTCGTCACCGAGTTGGTGGTGGTGTGCATTTGCGCATCCCCTACCCTCGCCGTTGTCACGTAGTGGTGGCTTTGGTGACACTGTTGCACCTGCATCACCGTTGTTGCCAAGTTGGTGTTGATGGTGCGCATTTGCACACACCCTGCCCTCGCCCTCTTGTCTCAGTAGTCCTGGAGATGTTGCTGCCCTTGCCTTGCCGTCGTCATCATCGGGTGGTGGTGGTGACCCATAGTTGTGCGTCTCCCAGCCTTGCTGTCGTTACCATTGTTTGCCTCACGTTCCCAGTTGTTGTCGCACTGGTGGTGGTGGTGCGCTGTTGCGCATCCCTTGCCCTGGCTGTCGTCGCTGTGGTGGCAGGCTGTTGCCGTCGTATGGGTAGTGCACACAGTTGCATGTCACCCTGCCCTCGCAGTGGTCTTCATGATGGTGGGATTGCTGTTGTGCCCACCTCGCCTTTGCCATCCCCGTTGTTATGGTGGTGCATGCATGCGTGTGTTTATACCCATCTCGCCCTCCCCATCGTTGTCTTCATGTGATAGTGGTGGCGTGCCATCCGTGCTGCCCTTGCCATCCTCGTTGTCGCTGTTGCTGTGGTGATAGCACGCTATTGTGCGTCTCTCACCAGCATCGCCGTCCTCATAGTGGTGGTGGTGGGTTCTGTTGTGGATTCCGACCCTGCCTTGTCATCGTCGGTGCTGTGGTGATGATGTGCTATTGTGCGTCCTCACTCTCGTCGTTGCCATGGAGTGGTGGTGGAGGTGCACAGTTGCAGATGCCTCAACCTCACAGTCGTCGCTGTTGGCATGGTGGTAGTGTGTGTCTTGCAGTAGTGCCTCCCTGGCGTGCTGTTGTGGTACGTAGAGCCACGTCCTGGCTAGCCTCACTGTAGTCGACATGGTTGCCACTCTCTGTCATTGTGATGGTCATGGGTCATGGGTTGTGTCGCTGCCCTTGCATTGCAGTGGTTGAGGACGGGTGGTCAGATGGCCCAGCATTGTTGCCGTCATTGTTGGTAGCAACGCCATGTTACACTGAATGCACACTTGTGTCGTTCAACAACCTCTTAACAGTTGGACTCTCATGAAGAGGTCAACAGAACCTGTCAAGCTAGGAGATCAATCAGAGGCAAGGCAACCAAGACTTAGGTTCTGAGACAAGCTCAGAAAACAAGGACAGAGACAAAGACAAAGACTTAGGGACTCAAAGACTCAGAGGTGACACAAGAGATGCAAGAAAAAGTGCAGATCAAGTATGAGAGACTAAGATACATGACAACGAGGTATATATATACTGAGGAATGTGCAGCATGGAACAGTATGGAATGCGATGGAAACGGAAGGAACACTAAGCAGTGATGACAGACACTGCTGCAGAGATATTGTCCAGAATCAACTACAGCTAGAAAGAGGAAGGAATAAACGAGGAGACAAAGTTAGAAGAAGAAAGAGAAAACTATCTATGGGACAAGAAAGTTGTAATACGCCACAGCGGGTTGTTGGAGTTGGAGTAGTTAGCAAGTGAAACTGAACAGGTCATGTGACCTGATCATCTGAAATATCACTAAGTCCCTGAGTATTAGGAAAGTAGGCTACACTTACCTAGTATAATTTTCGTAGTAGCTCTGTAGCTCTGTAGTGGTGTCCAACATCAGTGCTGTGATCCGCTGTGGCTGCTTGCCGAGCTGCCGCGTCACTGTACACTGCTGTAATAGTGTACAACTGTTGCCATAAATTACTGTACTAGTGCTGTAATCTGCTGTAATCATGTAATCTGCTGTAATTTGCTAATAATTCTGTAATATTATGTACCATAATTGATAATTTGCTGATGTATACTAAGGCTGTATGGTGGACGTTTGGTGATGGTTCGATTCCTGGGGGGTCAGTAGCCTAGCTTTCACATTCTGTCCACCAAATAAATGATTAGGGTTAGATTGAGATGGGGTCATTGATTGTGTGATGGTTACATCAGTGTTCACTGTGCAGTGTGTGGAGTGCTGTTGGATCCCATGTGCTGAGCGGAGGACTGTGATCGATGATCACGGCTCATTGAGTATTCTGTGGCTAATTGGTAAATACCTTTGTGCTCCTGCTCCTGAGCATCCACACACGCAATGTCAAATCCTTGTGGCAAGAATGGGAAGTTGGCAGATAATATTTCTTGATATTGGGTCAACGAGTCAGGTTCAAAAAGAAAATTCTCAAGATTACTATGCCTGCTCAACAACTGGCTGCAAGCCAAAGCACCGACAGAAGTGATTACACTGATGGGACACCGCAAAGCGGTCAAATGCCTCGGTGTAATTTCCTTCCCCAAAGCTCTCTGAAAAGTTACTGAGGATTGAATCTAAGCGCCCACTGAGTTGTATGGGAACAGGGCTAGCATATACCACCCAGTCATTACTTGGCAGTCAGTAAGGAGGTTCCCTGCTCCTTGTAGTCAGAACAATGTCGAGTTAGCTGAGACAGTACAAGCGATGCCAGTTAACATGGCACACCCTGAAAGTCCGATAAGTATACCATCCCCTTCGTAAGGTAGTATTGAGCGTGCTGTGTGAAACAAAGGAAGATGGTGGTGTCATGTGCTTTGCCATGCAGGTGGTCTACTGGGGATGCAGAGTTGTTGTTGATGTATTTGACGAAATCTCCTACGATCCTTTCTTCAAGCAAATATGTTGCTGATGTAGAGTTTGAGGTTTTGTGTGGCACTGCAACTGCGGCATGAACCAACCAAAGATGAGGTACATCTTCTATTCCAGTAACTGTGCCAGAGCTGAACATTTCATTAATGAATTGGTATATCAATGATATTAGTGATGTTGACCAATAGAGGCAGTTAGCCTCAGCGAGGGTCTTTCCAAGTTCATCTTCCTTGGAGAATCTGTGCCGCCGCTTATTCTGGCCCTTTTGGAAAAACATACGCTTTGCCACAGTGACATGTAGGCCAGTGTCCAAATGAGTGAAGATGGTTTCAACAGAGGTAGGAATAGAGTGAGGAGTGGCAAGGCTAAGAGTGATAGGGTGACATGTTTTGAAGCTACCCGCATTGCCAACCATGGTTTTTGTATTGACCATCAAGTAGGCATCGTGCAGCACTGTATGGTTGAGAGTAAAGGGTTTTTGAATAAGATTCTTCAAGCTCTCTGCTTGAATAATGTAGACATGACAACTAAAACCACCTGATTTACCGGTGACTGATAATATAGTAAGACTTCATGTTACCCAAATAAAGAGACAATACTCATGGAAAGCTGAAGCTTGAGCCCATACAGCTCCTTGGGCTTGCATTGCAGTCTTTAGCTGTTCCTGAGTGGGCAGGGATAAGTTCTGAAGTGATGATCCTGGCAGCGGAAGGCCAATAGTAGAATCCATTAGCTGCGAAGCCTGGGAAATGTCCATGTCCTCGGATTCATTGATAGTATCCAATCATGTGGCTTGATTTTTGCGCAATATTGCAGTACTCTTGTGGAAAGACTATTGTTGAAAATTAGTCTTGACACACTGGCAGTATATCAAGGGGAGCATGAACATACCACTACAATGTTTGAAATAGACTGGCTGACAGATCGTACACGCTTCCATGGTGGGCTCTGACTAGTACTTGTAGTAGTTGATCTTCTAGCAAGGCTTGCATGCAATGCTGTCTCATTGATGATAGGCCCTACCGCTGATGGTTGATTTTCAATCACTTCAATAAGTTTTGAACCCTTGGTCTAAAGTTGATGACATTGAGTTCAGTCATTGATGAATGTGATGGTTTTACAAAACTAAACTGACTTTGCTCACTCAGTGATTACCCCAGCTTGGCATAGGTTGTGCCTCCGATCGGCCAGCTGGATTCATGTCTGGAATAGATTCCTCAGACCTAGTGACACGGTTTGCTACCTGATTGAATGCAGTGTCACTATGGTGACACTAGACAATGATAAGTATCACATATGCTATGATAGCGTGAATATGGCAAACCTTATCTGTTTGCTCTCTTCAGAAACAGATGTCTTCATACTGTGCATGGCTCATTACGAGAAGGATTGTGACCTTGGCATTGGCAAAGAATTTTGGGATGGGGTCCTTAGTGCTTGTATGAAGAAAAAATTCTTGGAGAATAGGTGTGTTTGGCTTGTATAAAGGCTTCCGTGGATCATAGAGTGCCATCATGGGAGACTTATACATCTCCAGGGCTGAAAGGGAAAGATTGTAATTCCAAGACCACTCGACCCAGAGTGTTGTTAGTTCATTGATCACAGCATCTCAAAGCTCAAGACAACTGATTATCAATGGAACACAAATGTTGCATTCTATATTCTACAATAATAATTGTTACACATAAGAATGAGTGAACAAATAGTGAATAAATGAGACATATGCCCACAAGTTCTGTCCCTGATTTTCCTTCTGGCTTGAAATGATGAAGGGCAATCCGTATGGTAACAAGCTGGACTCGGCTTGATGAGGCTGCAGCCACCATCTTGTTGTGATGCTGTTGGTGAAGTCGGTGGTTCACCATATATCCATAGTGGTTTGGTGTCTCGTTTGAATGTCGGACATCTGATGACATGTGCTTTGCCATAAATATAGGATCTATTTGCATACAATGTTATTACATTAGGGTTATCATAGAGATATGAAAGTACTTACCCCCCCTTTGTGCAGCAGATATAGCCTTAATGAGCTAAAGCTCCTGTACAATTGCACTGGACTGTAGGGCTCGAGATCCTGCCACAGGATGAGTGAAGTCTGAGATGGAAAGTAAGCAACCTTTTCATCGAGAATAAAGAATGCAAACCAATGCCTTGATTCCCTGGCAGAGGCAATAGTTCATCTGTCTTGCATTGGGCATAGTGTTCCGCACAATTAGAACAACATAGATGTTCTGAACCATTCTTTCCCCAGACATACTCAAAAGTCACTGAAGAATCAAACCTAATGTTACAACGTTGACATATCCTTGGACTATAGTTGTTTGCTGGGGTAAAATCAGCCATGGGAGGTAGACTGACTAGTAGACTGGAAGGAAATGAAATCCAAGCACAAAGCAGCTGGCATGCATGGCTTATAAAAACACCATCGGACATGGAGATGCCACAGAAAGATAGTTAGACCCGCAGCCGTCATAAGCATATGACAACCAAAACACCGTTGCCACTTGAACACAGTGTTGAATATGGTAGAACCATGTGACTGCCACCTTACTCGGAGTATATTTGCTACATCCAAAGTTCCAATAAGTACAAGAAAACAAACTTCACAGTTGAGTCTATGGCCTTCTGCATACTATAATAAAAAATATACCTCAATCCTCATCATCAGTCCAATCAAACTCATAGTTATCCGTCTCTTCATCAGACGAATGACTTATTGCACCATCCACTTGCTCCAGATATGTCGGATCTGCTATATAAGGCGGTAGATCTATTACAGGCAAATGTTCATCAGTAACCTGTTCCCTAGTTGACGAGAGTTCTTGCATTTCACTGCTATCTCCAAGAAGCTGGAAACAAAAAAGGAGATCACAGTAAATATTCCACACGTTTGTTTGATCCATTACCGGGTTTCCTAGACTGTTCATGAAAGCGGTCGCTTGAATATAAAACTCATTTGGCACTAAGGAGAATACCGGATGATCAGGTGGTGCATATTTCTCTCTCACAATACCCAAGAGCATAGGATCAACCCTGACCTGGTGCCTGGTCATTCATAGAATAGACAGAGCATAGAGCAGTACCTACTGAGAAATCACATGAATTAAAATCTTCAGGATGTGCAAAGATATCATTAGGACGTCCATGAGGAAGTGCCTTGTGAATGTTGTGACAAGGCTTGGAATTGTTGAACTGGTCAACAAAAAGATCTAGCTCACACTGTAACCATGGAATGAACAGAAAATGGAACACAAGCCTTCCAGTTCCAAATTAGCGTAGTAAAAATGTCGCATGGTATGCACACTTACCGCTCAAGTGGGTCATCTGGATTATATAACCCATTGTGCACACCGAAGTTCAGAATGTCCTCAAAGCCAGGTGATCACTGTTTGTGGAGCTGGCTCCAGAAAATCTCCAGCTTTATATTTCCATGCTTGTTCTTGAACTTGTGCTGGAGCGTTTGAGCCAAATGTGGGTCATGTAGATGTCGCAACATTGTATGACCATTAGCAACACCATTGTTTTCTGTTCCCGGGTCGCTCTGACTTAGAAGAGGCATCGCTGGGTGTTAATAACATTAGGCATTCTGAAAGATGGCATGTATGGTACACCAACCACTGAGTGCAGCAACTGTATCACAGTACCATCCACATATAAGGTGGGGATTTCAGTTCATCCACCAGATTTTGAGCCAGAGAACCCGCCCTAAAATCCATGGGGTTATTGAACAACATCAATGCTAGTTTGGAACAAAGCAAACCAGAGAATGGCTCAAGGCCCACATGTAAGTACAACTGGAAGCGTCTCCATTTATTGTGTTGATCATAAACCCACAGATCATGGAGTCCTGCAGTTCAGAAAATACTTCTCTTGAGTCGATGTGTTTTCCGAGCCTGTACTTCATCTGGATGGCGGAGATTCATGTACTCAAGAATCAGAGCCCTAATAATCATGAGGTCTATTGACAGCGCTCCACCCAAGAGTCACCAACCTGGGGACCATGATTCCTTCTTCTTGTAACAGCGTCTGCTTCATGTCATGTGAGCCTTGGTTTGGAAACCGCACCCGCACATGCTTGATAGCAGGTGCTATGCTTGTAATTGTATGGTTTTGACCACAAGCAGATTTCAATTTCCCCTGGACCTCCGTTTCTTTAGCAAATCTAGGCTACAAGGGAATCCAGTTACTTGGCAAACAATATTAGCATAGTTGTTCAGCTCATGAAACGTTATATACGTTTGTGTCATAATGGTCACGAAGATGAAGAACAATCTCCTTATTGCTATATCCTCGAGCGACGTATTGTTCGATGACAGGCTTGATGATTTATTCAACATTGTATCATCAAGAATCTCTACTCACAAGCGGCCAACTTCCCATTCTTGCCACAAGGATTCGGCATTGCATGCGTGGATGCTCAGAAGCGGGAGCGCAAAGATATTTACCAATTGGCCACAGAATATGAGCTGCGATCATCGATCGTGACGGTCCTCCGCTCAGCACGCGGGATCTGACAGCACTCCGCACACTGCGCAGTGAACACCGATGTAACCATCACACAATCAATAAACCTGTCTCAATCTAACCCTAATCATTTATTCGGTGGATGGGATGTGAAGGCTAGGGCTACTGACCCCCCAGGAATCAAACCATCACCAAACGTCCACCATAAAGGCTGTGCTCGTGCCTCGCTCCGCCTTAGGTCCAGTCTAGTATGCGTAATTTTCCAACTTGAGGTTCGGCTGGGTCAGGCTGAGGTTCAGCAAAAGTGGTGCTTTCGGCAGAACCGGAGATCACCGAGGTTGCTTTGCCGAGGCCTTATTGACGACCGCCTGTCATGCCATCCTCAACCCAGTCGTCAAGGTCCTCTCGTCGTTCTTGCTCTTCACAGTGCTCACTGCGTTCAAACCATGTGATCAATCCAGCCCAGCTTCAGAAGGCTCATGGTACAGTTGAGAAGAAATCTACTCCAAAGACAGCATGGCCCCATTCGCATACATCCGAACTCGTTCACTTCCTTGCGTCTCAGCAAGCAGCATCTGGTGATAGTAATTTCAAGACGACTACATTCCATAAGGCGGCCACACATTTGAACAAGAAGTTCCCTATTGGTAGTGATGGGGTTATGGTGGCAAAAACCAGTAGCAGCTGCAGTATGAAGTGGAGTACTGTATGTTTTCATTTGAGACTTACATTATGATAAACTAACATGTAGTATAGCTCAAGAAGGAATGAAATATCATCCAGGAGATCCGAAGAATGTCTGGGATGCACTATGACGATGAGCATGGTGCCACAGTCAACGACGAGAATTCTGATATATGGAAACAGTTCTGCAAGGTACGCTTCACTTTTTTCTATGTTTCTTCTACTAAAACACTACAAGTCTCACAAGGGCGCCCACAAGTACATGAACACGCCGTTCTTGTACTGGAAGGATATGGAGCTGATTATGCCTACATCCGTCAAGGGAAGGCATATATTCCGTCCTGGTGAAACCGTCGCCAAGCCCACTACTAGCACTTCCAACCCATTGATGCACCAGATGCAAGTAGACAAACCCACCAATACAAACAATGCAGCTGGTACTGATGACCCAAATTCAATTGCCCTATTGACACCCTTGACTTTTCTTTCTGGCCCTATCTCTACTGTGGATAGCTCAGCCTCCTCAATCATCACCAGTGTCAGCCGTCGCAAATGTGACGCCACCACAATAAGTGGTGGGGATGCAGACTCGCAGTGTAGCAGTGCCCGCAAGCGGTCCCGGCCTTTGTCTGCGACTGCACAGGCACAAGTTGATGCAAGCGAATCGATGCAGCAACTCTTGACGGCATTCAAAAACTTCTATAATGACTATGGTAAGGAGTGCCAGGCCCTCCTTTCAGCATGTTCTGGTGCACTCTCTACACAAATGCTGCCAATGACTGCCCCCGCTCCTACCACAGCCCCACTATCTTCATCCTCACCCGTTTGTCCTTCTAACAAGGACATCACCATCCAGATTGCCGCTGCCATTGCAGAACTCCCTCTCTCTCCCAAGGAGATGAACGACATCGCAGAGTACATTCAAACTGTAGGGAACAAAGAATCTCTACTTTTTTTTCTCGCTTTTCCACCCGATGCTTGTCTGTTTTGGGTTTAGCGGCAGCTCAGGAATATTCGTGAAGCATCGGCTTGATACAACTTTGTATGTATTCTCAGTTGCGCCCCACATTTCGAAGCTGACAACAATAATCCTCCCACATCTCTGTAGCAATCAGATCTCTCCGCTCGTTAGCCTGTTGCTGTTCAGCCATATCCGCTGGACCATCACCCAAATCCCCAAATGTCTCAACATCGTCTTCTTTCGCCATTTGTGCCAATTGCATCGCCTCAAATTTGGGTTCAAAAAACGTTTCAGGATCAAGATCCTGGATGAAGTTGTGTAATGCGCATAGTGCCGCTGGGATGCAGCTTTGTATGTTCATTTTGTACTCAGGAGGTAATAGTAAAATGCACCATTTTCTTTTCAGTATGCCAAAGATCTGTTCGATGACATTTTGAAGTGTGGCATGTCACAAGTTGAACAATTCCTTCTTGTCTTGAGGACTGATTCATTTTTAGACTCATTTAGTGCTAAAGTAGATGGAACGCACCCCAAGGCCGATTTCCACCATTCTTTGAGATGATATCAGACCCCACGATATGGCACAAGAAGCGCAGCACATGTACCAAACCCCACATCAGCAAGCAGGTAATGACCATTTGGAATATGCAGATCATGACTATGAGCGTCATTCCACAGCATCGCATCTGCACTGGCGCCATCCCAGCCAGTCATTGCGTACGTGAAACGGAAATCAAAGTTGCAAACGAAGAGACAATTTTGGGATAGGAATCCCTTGCGATTACGCATGTGAACATGGTCCTTGAACAGTACAAATGCCTGGATGTGCGTCCCATCGATGGCCCCGATACAGTCATGGAAATAGCGAAACTGTGGATCAGTGGTTATTGTGTGTGATATTGGTGTCTTCCGTGTTGGCAGGCACACATATGTGTTGTAGAACGGCGCTGACGAGAAAAATTGCAGCATCCATTTGAAGTATCTTTTTTTTTTTAGTGTCACTCAAGCTTGTCATAGGAATGGGAGCACCTTGTGATCGTATCAGGTGAGTGTTGGAACCTTTCACCAACGTGTCGCGAACTCAATCCGGTGTTGCAAGTGTATAGGAAAATCCCAAGCTGCTTGGCAACAGTGATCCCACGTTTCGGTTTTGTGAAACCGTTTTCTTCGAGAACCTACACCAATGCATCAAAGACATCATGGCCAACACCCAGACAAGTTTTTATTTGGTTGGGGTGGCCGTTCATCAGTTCAAGTATCCATCCTTCGCCAGAAAGTATCGACGTGTGGTATGGGATTTTTTCAGGCGTTGACAGGAATAGGAGATTGTAGTAGTATGTGACTTGGATCACAATGAATGAGAGTAGTAGAACCAGGCGGTGTTGCCTCTTTTTGAGTGTTATTTGTGCCTCAATATCGATGTCCATGATTGTCAGTGCAAGCAGACCAATATTGGATCAATCGATAATAATCAACTATCTACACGATCATGTGACTACTTTTGCCAAACCTCGGCCTGACCCAGCCGAACCTCAAGTTGGAAAATTACGCATACCAGACTGGACCTTAAATTTGGTGAATGTCGCCGACGGGTGGTTGTTCTCTGGGAAAGACAGTGCAAGCATCTGCTTGAACTCCGTAAAGGCTGATGTGTGGGAGGATGCATCGTATTGTTGGTTGAGAGAGTTCCAGAGGGCCTGGCTGGTGGCCTGACCTTTGAAACAAGAATTGATGTGCATTTCGCACTTCAAGCGGATGATACCGATAGCTCAGTCATCCTTGTCATCCCAAGTATCTTGTGCATCTCCAGCGTTTTCTGGACGCGTCTTGTGCATCATGGTTTGCCAGAGACCTTGAGAACAAATGTAGGCTTCCATGTTGGTTGCCCATCGTCTGTAGTTGGTGCTGTTAAGCTTGGGGATCTTCTCTGCAAGGGAGGATGAAGACATGTTTGATGGTCTATAATAGGGAATGGGCATTAGCAAGCGTGCTTCCAAAAGAGTGAGGTAAGCATGAGAACCACATCATATAATAGCCCAGAACCCTAAGACCAAATGGAGATACTGTAGAAGCTCCGTTGTCTTCTGGTTCCCATGGACCAAACCCAAGCACAGATTGATGCCCACAGCAAGGGCTGTGTTTTCCCTGCGATATGATCGCACCAGGAATAACACAGTCCTTGGCTTCCTTTTCTGTATGCTTTGTCCGCAGCAAAAGCGCAAGCATACGTCCAAGGTGCCAGTGTATGTGTTGGCCATGTAACACGCACATACATTCATCCACAAGTTCAAGCACGAGACTTTCGTCGACCACAGCGAGAACGTAGTGATGGTAGGAAGAACCTAGAGTGTTCAAGCACGAAGAGTTCTCCGCAGCTTTACTGGCCCGGGGCTCATAACCTGTTGAGCAGGTATGCGCAGCCACAAGTGGCTCTATGCAGGGTCTCTATTCCTGCACTAGAAAGGAGTGACTGATAGGTCTTGCATACTCACCACTAGGTAGGTTGGTTGGGTGTTGGTGTGGATGTGAAGAGAGAAGTGAAAGAACGTCTGTATTTCCTGTGAACAACAGACGGGTTTATATACACATATGGCTACCATAAAGGGAAGTACTTTAGGGCAGCCGTGAGTAAACGACTAAGCTGTGCATTCCATAAG
>JBBPTN010000419.1:0-17924 GCA_038094075.1 Xerocomus spinulosus
CCAACTTTAGTACGGTCACTTTTACGGACGCCAGGACTGTAGGTAACGGCACGTACACGCCGTATGGGGCCACGATTGTCAACATTGAGCACGACGGTGAAATTCTCACCTCAGTCTCAGTCGGCAACGCATCCGTCACCATTCATCACGTGTGAGCCAAGAGATTTGATGCGTATGGCTGGCAGCAGATGTGATGGGGTGGCCGGTCCGTCAGATCTTTCACGTTCATTTTAAACTTCTTGTTCAATATTTACCATTCTTTCCGAAACATTCATTGCACATCATTCAGGAGGATCATTCATTCTCGTTCCGATCTTCAACAAGTGCAATGCAGGCTTCCAAGACTGGACTAGGCAACGATCTCTCACATCGCACCATCTATCTTTGTTAGCCGGCAACAGTATCTACAGGATGGCACAAGGCGCCGCCTGATGACAGACGGAACCCATTTCATATCATGATGGCCTATTTCCTTGTTCGTTCAATCTTCTCAGATGATCAAAGATACACGGTGTCTCAAACCCAACCGTAGCTGTGTTATCATTGTCCGGCTGTGCATGGTGAAGATGATCGAAGCGGCGAAACGCCGCTCCACGGGCTCACTAGATGACATTGTGTGGGTATAGCTTGCACTGTGTGAGTCTCGCGCGGCAATGAAGATGTATAAAAGCTCGGAGGCGTGTTCTTTCGAGAGCAAGTTCCATTCACTTCAAAGATTTCTGCACTGTTCACTCCACCATGCTCTCTGCAATCCTCCTCTTTGGTTTCTTATCGCTTGCTTCCGTAGTCGAATCCCTTCCTTCTGGGACGAACCCCCACATTGCTCGTCGCAGCGCAGGGCGTCATTCATCCCAGCTCAACAATCCTATTGAGGAGGATCCTAATCTTTTTACTACTCAATACTCCACCAATTGGGCTGGAGCTATTTTGGAGGCAACTGATGTAAGTGACATCCCTAGTCTTTGTTTGCACTCGATCCGATCTTCGTTTGGGTTTTCGCAGGGGACTTTCACACATGTCACTGGGACATTCACCGTCACAACCCCTTCAGGCGCAACTGGAGATTCCGCCGCTGTATGGGTTGGCATCGATGGAGAACAGTGCCCTACTATTCTTCAGACCGGTGTCGATTTAACTGTTGGAAGTAGCCAACCTGAGTACACTGGTAAGGAGGAACCAAAGGGTCTGCAAGTGTTTACTTATCATTCTTTCGTCGACAGCTTGGTTCGAGTGGTACCCTAACCCTGCCTACGAGTTCCTTGACTTCACCATCTCTTCCGGGAATGTCATCACACTCACTGTAAATGCTTCTTCCTCGACCTCTGGCACTGTCACAGTAGACAACGTTACTACTGGCAAGTCAGTGTCTGCGACTGCAGACTCCCCCGCAACTCCCCTCTGTGGGCAGAGTGTAGAGTGGATTGTGGAAGATTACGCGACAGACAGTGCTGGTGATCTCGTACCTCTTGCCAACTTTGGCACGATCATCTTCACGGATGCCGAGGCTACTGGGTCCGGAACCGAGACCTACACCCCCGGGTCTGGTGCCACCATAGAAGATATAGTGAATTCCAACAAACAAGTTGTGACCTCTGTCTCGACGAGCGGATCCTCTGTCACGATCAAGTACGTGTAAGTCGTATGGAAAAATATCGGTGGGACCTTTCAAATTTTACCGATCCTTTTCCTTGTATCTTCTATTCGTGGTGCTTCTTGAACTATGCCCTTTTTTACTTATTATTATGAGCTTTGATCTGGGCCTTTCTGCCTTCGGTCCAAAACTGTACATCTATCTATAGATGAATCAGGAATGCTGTTAATTGCTCCCTCGTTAATCCTTCGGCTACCCAAGCGACACTGGTTTTGATCTGCCGAGACCATGCCTCAGCAGATTGTGTCAGGGACTTGTCCAAAAAACGGCAATCATACTTTGTCCCCTAAGGAACGCCACCTATATAAACCATCGACTGAGATTACAAGTTGCGGTATCATGGCAAGAACCAAGTCAGGTGTAGCACGCAACGACAGCAAGAAAGCAAGTGCTCGGTCCGTCAGAAAACGGCGTCGGGACGAGCCAGAGCCTTTGGTTGAAAGGGGAAAGCAAGGACTATGCCGGTTGAACTTTGATGTGTTACTCTTGGTAAATGTACACTTTTTTTTCTCTCTATCGCGATTGCTAATGGGTACGACATTTCCGAAAAGATTGCAGAGTACATAGGTCCTATGGAACTCCTAAACCTTGCTCGCACATGCAAATTCCTCCGGGGACTCTTCATGGACAGATCGTCGGAATTCGTCTGGAAAACGGCTCATCGTCAAGTTGAAGGCTTGCCCGAATGTCCGGCTGATTTGACTGAACCGGAGTATGCGAATCTTGTTTTTTATAACGGATGCCATGTGAGTGTCAACTCTTCTAGTGGCTTGTAATGCCATCTGATGTGGTACAGGGGTGTCGAAGATTGGTAAACACAGTGCTCTGGAAGATCCGTCGCAGGTACTGTTCGAGCTGCATGAATCAACGGTATGGTCCCGCCATTTGTTATCCCAAAAAATAACATTGGAACTCACATACACCCATCAGGCTTTGCGAATTATCTTCCTGTGACGAGATCATCTCCCAGGACAGTGTCTTGGCGAAGGAACCTCTTGCAGTGAACCGTGGTATGTATTCGTTGTCATCAATTCCAGTAAATTTATGGAGTTCGGTTTGCGGGGGATTCAGAGTGCCAGTGGGTCGACAAAGGCCAGGGAATCGCTTTTGGACAAGTACCACCAGTCCACTCGCAAAGTCCAATTTCTAAACGAGAGGCGTGAGCAGACACGCGCAATGAATGAGGCTTGTTCGAGTGTTCTCATTTAACGGTCTGTCTGAACGCCTTCATCAGCATGCGAACCGTTGTGCACGGTGGGAGGCAAACAAAAAGTGGGATGTCAATATTAATTCTGTTCGTCGCCGGGAGGCACGACAGAACAGGTTAGCAATGTCTCTCGACAACGATGGGCGATTGAACAACATGGACCACAGCATTTTCGAAAGACTTCGACAGCTTGGGTACGATCAAGAAGTTTTTCAAAATTCCAAGCACATCCGGAATTCCTACAAATCCATGTTCAGGGGAACAAAACCGCTCACAGACCAAGGTCTGCATGTTTAGTTGTATTTGGATCTCATTGACCGTCGATCCCATAGAATGGGACCAGAGATGGCCGGTGTTGTGTCGTATCGTGGATAAGTTGCGGTTTGACCGGCTTAATCAAACTCTTTATGCTCCACGTCGAGCAACATTGGCCAGTGCGTACAAGGATTGGATGCACCAACGACCGCATGGGTCCGACCTTTTCCCGCATCTGTACGACCTTTTCCATATCGAACCGTTTCAAAATACTATCATGACTCCCGAATGGACCCCTGTTGCTAACCACTGGTCTGCACTTACACACCTACCCAACTTGGTGACGGAGTGGAGGAAAAGCCTAAATGCCGAACTCGCTGAGCTAGTGAAGACCCCTCTTCATCTGGATGGTCAGGACAATAAATCAGGGGCAGAAGCCGTCGATTTGGGCGTACTAAGCTTAGCCAGTGCTCAGTTCTGCGTGACCAAGCACGTAGGCTCTTATGCCCATCCAGACGTGTTCTTTATTGCCATGTTTAATCGCAAATCTCCTTTGCCAAGGACGAAACGAGATATAGAACGTACTGGGTCTATCCGAGATAGATTCAGCATCAATTTCATGAAAGAAGCTCCTCACATTGTTCATGCTTGCGGCCTCGATCCACGTGTGGCCACTATGGATGACATGGACCACCGCAATGCCCGACTGAGGTGTCTGTCTTGCAGGGACAAGACTAACCTCGTTATGAACTGGAGAGCTGCGGTATGTCATATCATTATATTGGGATATATGACGCAACGTTGAATCTGTAATGATACTAGATGTGGCACGCCAGTTCGCACACGGAAACTGGACCGCATTGGCAACTTGTCAGCGATGAACACACTGATAAAATCGAGGCTATCGAGCGGACAGTCGAGCCCGGATTACCTGACTACATGCGTTGCCTTTTGTGTCGACCTTGTGTTGGGAGTGCCTTGCAGGGTGACAAGATGTTTAATCACCTGTCCCGCGTGTAAGATTGCTATTGTGGTAAAGATGAGTTACTGAAATTACTGTAAATGCAGTCACAACATTCAAAGAGCGGCACGAGGGGAACATTACACCCACGTGGGCATATCTGAATCTTTACCAAAAGTAGAGATGGTCGGGAAAAGAAGAGTAACATTCAAGGTGTCCACCTTGTTTTGAAACAAGAAGTACATTTCTCGCAAGTGCGTGTAGTTGCTGTAAACTCGAAAGCGTAGAAAAAGTGTACGATAGTGATCTCACGTGACTCTCCTTTGCAACGAAGACGCTGCGTCTCCGTCGCCCGACTTGACTATGGACGACTTTGACTTTGACCGTGCTGCGTCTGCTTTTCCAGACATTTCGCTCGACGGTGAAGGCGATGTGCCTTCTCTCCCAGCGGTGTCTGCCCCAGCACCACCCGCCGCCTTTTCCTTTGACGACTTTGGCAGCCCACCACGACAGAGCTACAACGAAGTCAAGGTGACCGGCGATGACGAATTAGAAAAATTCGAAGACCAGTTCCCTGATCTCGACGTCGGCCACGTACGTCTTTTCGTCTCTGTTCTGATCATCACGATGTGGTGTGCTCAGAGGGTTGGTGGTTTGGTCGCTGACATGCACCATGTGTTGCCAGACCGTATCTGTGCCTCCGCCTGCACAACCTACGTTTGGGGCTACCGCACCATTCGCACCGCGGCCGCAGCCTTCGGCGTTCTCTTCGACACCTATTCTGAACCAACAGGTGGAGGAAGAAGAACCCGAGGTGATCAGGCAAGTCCATCGTGGTCCGTCTACAAAAGTACGCTCAGCCACGCGCTCTTGGATAGGGAATGGCGTGAAAAACAAGCAGAGGAGATTAGGTTACGAGACGAGGCGGGCAAGGCTAAACGTCAGGACACCATTTCCAGAGCAGAGGCTGCCATCGATCAGTTTTACGAGGAATACGCTGCCAAAAAGGAGCGATCGATTCGGGAAAACAAGTCTGCTCTTTTATTTGTTTCGTCGAGCCGGTCGTTAATGATACGACGGTGCTGACAGGGACCAGGAGGCGGATTATCTCGAGAACCTTCAGTCGTCGCTCACAAAGGGGACGACGTGGGAGCGAATCTGCAATACCATCGAACTGCAAAACTCGCAAAGCAAAACCATTGCCCGCACGGGTGCTGGCACTACCGATCTCACTCGATTCAAGGAGGTGCTGTTGAGATTAAGGCGAGAGGGAGATGCAGCACCGGGAGCAGCAGGCTACTAGGTCTGTATACACCACAATCGCTTCGAACCATTCCTTGGAGTGGTGCAGTCACAGCTTGGAAGTACGCTCAACAGAGAGATGGGCTTCTACCCAAGTAACACATTCCTCGGTCAACTTTTCTTTTACACCATCGGGTTCATTGTGCAGTTCATGGAATCCATCCTTGATAAAGGTAAGTAATGCATATATTGGTGTCTAAAAGGAACATACAGGGTACGGCGAGAACGTCTTGTCATCCGCTGACAGTAAACCATGAAACTTTTCGGTCGCCTTGAAAGATGTGACCTAAATGGCATCACTTAGTCGTCACAACCAGGAGTCGACAAACATCCAGATGTACCTGATCTTCTGTACCATGAACAAGCAAGACCTGTCCCAAACTCAGCACAGACTTCAGAGCACAAACGGAGAGTACAAACAGGTAGTGGCTTTGGCCATTGCGCATAATCCCTGGCCAGGAGAGCTTCCCCCTGAAAATAGGGCGTCGTATACCAGAAGATGATGTCAATGAGAGATTCTTACACCATCCAACATGTCGCTTATGCCTCGGAGAGAACCATTGAGTTTGACAAACGGGTCTTTCAAGTACGCTTCGCCGACAGCTTCATCATGGGACAATGCCTGCCTGCCTCGATCACAATGGACACTTTGAGCATGCATAGACACTTACTTTAGGTACCACCGGGGCGGAAATCAAGGCGGAGGGGGCTACACGACTTGCTTTCCCGCCAATCCACCGCACGATCTTATTCGCGGGCCTGGTCTGCAAGATGAGCGGACTGGTCGCAATGACCCCAGATATGCCTGAAATGCTCTCCTTGGAAGGCGGCGCCTGCGCACGAGTAACAAATGCGAGGACCAACGCGCCCCCCTTGTACACCACTTGAGTTGCAGACGAAAAGGAAGCACGACATGAGACGTACCATCGAGTGACCATACAAAAACACGGGCACGTCCGTGAACTGTTGCTTGGTGTGTTGGACAGCCCATTCGATGTCCTCGAACTGTTCCTTCCAACTGGTCTTGCCGTACGCGCTGTCCTTGCTCTTGTTCTGTTCGTCCTGCGCGGTTCTCCCGAAGCCACGCTGGTCATATGCGAAGATGGCGATTCCGCGTGAGGACCAGGCTGGAAAGACATGCTCATAACGCGCAATGTGTTCTGCAAACCCATGTACGAACACGACCGCTGCCTTGGTAGGGGACGAGGGATGAAAAGTCCGAGTGTAGAATTGGGTTCCCTGAGGCCCAGCGAGCCAAGACTCTGTAAAAGACATTGTGGTTTTGGAAGAGCAAGTGTGTTACACACAATAGTAGTCAGAAAAGGAATTGTTGGTCATATTAGAACTCTGACTTGGATGGGTCGATGGATGTTCACAAATCCTTGGCGAGTGCTAAAGTCTCCACTTTCCAGGTGCCATAGTCGTCAAATATCCTTCCTTGGAGGAGCCTTCAAGTCGTCAGAATCCAAAGTGCTTGACAAAATCACTGCCGTGCCGTTCTATGAGCTGTCTAAACCACCACCACCGATCCGCATGAATTGGCTGTTCCTCCTTCTGGATGCTGTTTTCACGTTCGTGCTTTCTCGTCGTCGCCGTGTTGGTCTCATTCGTGCTACACAGAGGTGCTGGCGTTGCTCTCGCTTGGCGGTATTGGACATACGAAGTCCCAGCCGACGAGGAAGGCGCACCACCGAGACAAGAGCTTCGACCCGCTAATCATCGACTCGCCCTCGCATGCTTTCACGTTGGTATTGGATCCGTCGTTGCATTACGACTGTTCAATGTGAGACGATCGCATGTTCGAAAGCTCTGGTTATTTCCCGCATCTGTCCCGGGACACTATCGTCGAGGGTCGGTGCTACCGTCTCTAGACACGCTCGTGGTGGAAAGTTACTCGCTGTTGAATCCGCGTGTGGAGTTCACCATGGAGCGGAATGCGTACCGATTTACTGGACATAAACAAGATGCTGTCCTTCGATTGGCCCCACCTGGTGGTCGGGAAGACGGTTTTGTTCTGCTCACAGAAGGCGTTCAGATCGACGGAAAACCTGTTTCGCAGACTGAAGCGCTTCGAAAGATATTAAACCCACTCCAGACGACAAGCATCACTTCCAAGACAAAAAACCATGTAGGTCTACTCCCATCCATTGACAGTTCCTAGACTGACTTGGTCAAAGTCGAAGAAAAAGAAACAATCATCGACATCTAGTTGACGTAGAATACGTGATTATAGCTAGTCGAATAGTAATGGCCGTGTCCAAAATCCCATTCGCGTCTTGTCCAATGACGATACGATACCTGCCTCACATCTTGTACTCGACCGCTCTGACCTCTGTGTCAATCCATTTGCTTTGGCAAAGAAATACTGAGAGGGAAGACCGTGCTCGCTATCATGCACAAGTGTCAATCCTAGAAGACCTCGCTCAACAACTTCGTTCTGGCGCACCGATCACTGACGAGGAAATAGCCAGACTCAAAAATCTAGCTCGGGTACACGGGCGGGGTGAAGGGCTGAAACAATCTACTGAAGCCATACGGTGGTCAGAAGTAGTTTGGGGTAGAAAAACAAGAGACGACGACCAGAAAGCCAAGTGAATTCGGTGAGACAGGTGTGTTGCAGATCCACAGTGTACAGACTACTCTGCTCACACGCACTTTAGAGGATGATGGATTCGTATACAGAGAATAAAAAGACAGACGGTTATACGAGAAACTTAGATACAAGCGGATCAAGATGATGAACAAAAAACACACGCCCAAGTCATACACGGGAGGCAGCCACGACCAACATACAAGCGATCAGAGAATATACAAGGTCCAATGCATGCGACGGAGTAAAAGGCGTCATGGACATCAGTTGCGTCGCTGTCCGCTCGTCAGTAAGGCATCGATGGAGAATGGACCTGACACCTACAGTCCTGTCGCGGGCTTTCTGTTCTGCTTTCTTCTTCTCTGCTTCCTTCTCCTTCTCCTTCGCTTTCTCCTTCTCCGCTTTCTCCTTGTCCTTGTCCCCCTTGTCCTTGACTTTGTCCTTGTCCTGTGTCGACTACGAGAACTGAATGGTACAAGTCCATTGTAGTACAGGATACTTACCTGCTGTGCCCTGTCCGCCGGAGCTTGTGGTTCCGCTACTATGATAGTCGGCGCGGGCTCCTGATTCCTCTGATCCTGGCTCGTGTTCAAGTCCGGGGCTTGGGCCCCCGACCCCGTGGAAGTTCCACTCGATGGGAGGTTCAAGCCCGCCTGAAAGTGCTCCGAGATGATCTCCCTCAGAGCTTCGTCCTCGAGACAGGCGCTCGTCGGGCTCTCGTGACCGGTCTCGGCCGCCCTCCTCTGTGCGACCTCGCGTGCCTGGAGAAGTTTGATTAGTTTGTCCATTTGTATGAGGCGAGCTTCCGCCTCTGAGGGCACGGTTGGACTTTTGCACATTTCTACGCAAGAGGAAAGTAGCCGCTCGCCATCAGCATCGTACTCGTCATAAATAGAAATCCTTTCTGCGGCAGGGAGCTCCAGGAATTCGATCTCCCGAAGTGCGAATTCAGTAATCTTTTCGAAATGCCAGCGTTTGGCGAGGCGGAGGATGGTGATCCAATTGTCTTTGGTTTGCTGGCGATAACTGTACTCTCTACTCGACCGATCATGATATAAGCCGATATCAATCAGTCTGCATCGGTAGCACCCACCTATCGAACCAGACCCATAGGAGTTGAGAGAACTCGTTGGGCGTTACGTCGAGCGTGAAAGGGCAGACGTCCGTGCCTGCCAGGGGGTCGTCTTGTGCACTGCTCTCAAATAGCTCGCGAAAGACGTCGGATTCCCGTTCAAAATATGACTTGTAGACTCTGAACAAAACACGCCCCGTCTTGCGATATCCGCTACGATCAGTCAAACAATATGAGCAGCATAACCGACTAGACCCACCTGAAAGGACACGCTCCCATCCGAGAAGTAGTATTCAGGGTGGCGTACCACCCGTCCGATACCGTCGCTTGTCATCGTTGTCGAGTAGTGGGGTAAAGGGGGGAAAGATGAGGGTGGTGATTGCGGGTCCGACCTGACGCTATCTATACCCAGCCATGGGCGTCTGTTCCCAAAGAGATCTCTCAAGGCGATGGCCTGCAAGTGACCATAGTAGGGATTCCCGCGACATTCTCGTCTCGCACGCGCTGATACTCGTTTGAAGAGCCTTCCAACTCTGTCCTGATTTCTCAGGATGCTCGCCCATGGGTTGCCTTTCTGGGGTACAAGATGCGGTGGTAGAGTCATTCTCGACAGCAACGTGGACCCACCTATGAAGCCACAATCCCATTCAGTAACGCCCTGTCTGGCCCAACACAGCAAATGGTCATACCCTTGTTCCAAGATGACAGTTCGTATACAGGAATACTCACTACAGGAATATCATACCAACAATCAATCAGTCCTCCTCTGACAGTTCGTCTCCGAAAGCTCACTCCTCGGGCACCTGAAACATCACCAGCCCCATCATCTGAACCATCTCCACCACGCATAAATCATGTATACCCGCGAGCTTATAGTGTATTCCTTCCGTGATGGAAGTCCTCTCCACGCCGTGGCTGCGTTCGTGGCAGTGATGAGATTCAGGATCTATACGCAGGAACGGAATGCTCACCACGCGACGATGTGACGTAGAGCGTAATCATATTGCATTGCATCCCCAACACGAGGCCGGCATAGCAAACATCGCGTCCAACCGGGGGTGAGTGCCCTCTGGACGGACCGTTCTACAGCCTCGACCGCGGTAATATACTCATCGTTGACGAGTTGCCACCGCGGCGCCTCATAGAGGGGTGCTAGGTCAAAGTTAATGCAATGATAGCAGCAAGCGTGCCACATCTATTGTGCGACGATCAGCATCCTGTGCTTGTTTGACCCGGTAAATAAACCATACCGCATGTCTCCACTTCATGACAAGAACACGTCCTACACAACAGAGACACACCAATCGAGCATTTCGGCGGTCCATATCTTCTGCCGTAGCTACGTTGGGATCCAACCCACATGCGTGAATGATGTAAGGGGCATCATCCACAAATCGGAGTCCAAACCGGTCCCAGACTGACCCAGGGCGATCCGAGGCGTCTTCGCAGCAGATAGATCCAACGGTGGTCCCGATCGCGTTCAAGTAGACATCATAGGTGGGAAACATCATATCACTACTCATCGAAACGGAGAGCGCTTCAGGATGGAAAAATGCCCCGGCGCTACTCACACGAAACACGGCGCAGGCCAGACGTAGCTTGTCCGAATCTGTCCGGAATGGTGTGTGTCCGATACGGCTCGGTGCCCTAGCATCACCGAAAATGATGCTTGAAGATAAAAAAGAAGGGATCTCCACAAGATCAGCGATTTCAGAATCGAGTTTCCGCGCCCACTGATCGGCCAATATCGGTAGTTGTGCGAATGCAGCTGCAAATGGCTCCTCGTTCAACTCTGTATCCTCTGGCGCCCTGAGAATGTCTCTAAAGGCAGAGAAACGAGCAAGGTCGGCCACGTGCGGCAGAAAGTCAAGGGTCGGGGAATCCGGTGATGGGCGCATCGCGTATCTGTCGTATTCAGAAACCAAGGAACGTCGACGCGGCAGATACACAGTTGTCTCCAGTCGTCGCAACCGGAAGTTGTTCATGATTCTTTCCCATTCAGGCCACATCCGGACCCATTCTAACACATCTATAATCAGATCTAGTTCAAGGCAATTTTTTATGAGGACGGACCACCATCCGTGAGAGGATTATGCTTCCTGAAAATGGATGGATTGGATTTTTCAACATCATCTTTGAAATAGTTGATCTCTGGGCCATATCCGCGCAGTTTGAGACGCTCAAAAATGCTACAATCGCCATGCGTAAGATACATAATTAACCAAGGGAGTGACTGACCTTGCTTGTCTTTCCTTCCGAAGTATGTCCAAGTCAAACCTGTGTACTCGTCCTTTCTGTTGCTGCCAAGATTCACACTCGCGTGCGTGCTATCGAAGACGATCAGATCATCAGTCAAAGTGAAGAGATCATCAAACCGACCCAAAATATTGCTTTATATTGTTCGCGCTTCTCGTTTAGGAATCTCTCCTTGTCGGAAGACGAGATATATTCACGCCAGAACGAGTCCAACTGGTCTCTGTCGACCCATGTTGCCGATTCTGGGAGGCTGTCTAGAAGAATGCCGGACTTGACAGCAATGCCACATACCGTCGCCTACTATCGACCAATCGGCAAGCAAGACCCCACCATCGCTGATGATCTTATCGCAGTGGCAAAGACGACGGAGCCTATAGAACGCATTAATTCATCACCTGCGGCGAGAGCATCACCAAAATCATACCGTTCAACTCTGCAGGCAGGGCAGAACCTGCGGCGCAACTTCCACAAAATGGTCTGTGCCGGTTTGTTACAACCCTTGACCACAAGTCAGGTTTCGAACAAATCAAAATATAGGCGCTCACGTGGCAACGGGGGTAAAACACGAGATTGGTATATTCAGGTTCAGTCATGTCGTCTGGGCAGGGAGGAAGGCCCTCAATTTGGCTGAGAACAGTCTTCCAGAGAAAGCGCGACGATTTGTGCATCAAGATACTTCGCAGAGACTTGCATGTACGCGCAAGGCTCAAGAGGTCCATGGGATAAGTAAATGCGAATATCTTGAATTGCCGCGCGATCAAGCTCAAGGATGAGTATTGACACGACAAAAGAGAGGCAACATACGATGTACAACTCGTCAAGATTCAATTCGCACAGTCCCTTCTGTCCAATGCGATGCCGCTTTCTCGGTGCCCTCGCAGGTTCTCGTCGGCGTCTCTTGGCTGGAGGACCAACACTACCTCCTGAATGGGGTTCGAAGACACCTTCTATAGGCCGTATTTCAGCACTATCGCGGGCTTGACCCAGTGGGATTCTGCGTGTAGCTGATTTCAGTTGCAACATTGTGCAAGTTCGTGAACAGGGGATGCCACGCACAACGCGTCCCTTTTATCGTGGCAGTGCCACTCATGTGGGTTGTACCATGAGTCCATAGGAAACAATGGAGTCCTTTTGAGCTTCAAATGTGGAATCTCCGCGCGTCCAGACGAACGTGTTGGGAATCGGCGCTCCACTGTGGACAAGATGTTTGTATGCGTTTCCAGAGTTCGCGTGCTCACTTGGTGTCCTTAGCGCAAGAAACCTCTGGATGAGGGTGAGCTATCGAAAACGCGTTCTGATCTGCGAGTCAAAAAGAAAATGACCGCTTTGAGGATGGATTCTGGATGGAGACGACCACATTGTATGAAATCCGGCGGTGGATGGTGGATGGTGGTGGCGGCATCAAAAATACGTTGGTTTCTCAGGCCTAAAATTACAAGACCTAGTAATAGTAATACCCCCTGACCAAGTCTCAAGCTTTCAAGCATCACACAAAGGGGAACCAGACGCGCATAATGCACAAAATAATTTATTTGAACATTGATATCAAGTTCAAAGTTGTGCTCGAGGGGCCCGTATGTATACCTTTTTGAGTGGCAAGTCAAACATCCCCTGCTGAGTATCTGGCGACCGCTCTGGCGCGCCCTTGCAAGTAATTCGCAGGACATTGTCTGGCGCAAACTTGAGCCACGTCGATTCGTCTCCAATCCAGTCCTTCATGTGGAGCAAAAAACAGGTATACGTCTTCCCGACCTGAAGTTTTCCTCGGTGGCTCCGCCGGTGGGACTTGTAGTTGAGAATACAAACATGAAGATCAGTAGCTTTGCGGATGTGCCGGAGTCGTCCTGAACCACAGACGACGGTGACGTCGCTGTATGTGCCCAGAGTTGTCGTGTCTGAACGTGGGCTGAGCGTCACCTTGTAAGACCCATTTTCGACCTCTTCTCCTGACACAAACGCCACCGGGATCAGCGGGACAGACATCAACCGCAATCCATCCGATGTCAGCACAAATCCTTTCATCCCCACCTCCCCACTCACCATCCCCTCGTCCCACTTTGGGTAACACGACGGCGAGTGTGGCAACACTGGATTCCTTGAGGACGCCTGTCCCGCCCACGCAAACACATCCCACGAGGGGCACCGCGCCACGATCGCTTCAACTAGTCTCGGAAATGCTTTTTCACCTTCACCGTACGCGATAGGGAGGTTGACGTCAAACAGGCCAAAGAGGCAATAGGCAGCATCTTCGATCCGGGTCGTTTTGCGTGTCGAGGCCCAAGACATGATTTCCCAGACGCCACGGCCTTTGATACCGCGACTGTTGTCCGCCACAACAACATCTCGTGGGATCCCAGTGATGTCAGACACGGCAGACAGAAGCGCAAGGTCATCTTTATCGTTGGGGAGGTTTGTGAATGGACACCAATCCTTGTCATAAAACTTGATGCGCTTGGGTGCCAAGAGCTCTTGCAGTGTCCAACCCCGCTGAAACCACGGTTCATAATCAAAATCCAGCGACGACGAGCCAGCGAGGTGGATGATGCACACGTGTGCATGGGCATACCACTTGTACATGGCGAGAATGGCTTCGCTAAGCTCAGTCATATTGGCCTTGTCAATGCAGCATGTATCGGACCAGACAAGCCTGTACCCCAGGGATCGAGCTGTCTCACAGAGGCGTGCGAGCTTCGTGAGACCTGCAGTCTTCAAGTTGCGCTGCTTGAGTTCCCCAGCAGAGACGTCTTGGTAATTTGGCTCGCTGTCCGTCCAGCGATGTGAAAAGACAGCATACTTCACGATGTCGCGGGTGATCTCTGTGAGCGCTGCCCTGTGCGGTGTGACGTAGATGGCTTCGGGATCTAAAGCCACACCCTTGTTGGGGACCCGTTGCAGAATGTGTTCTTCGGCAATCTGAGCAATCTCTGGGAAGAAGAAGTCGAAAACATCGTTGCGTTCAACGAAGGTGAGTTTTGTTGTATCAATGAGACGAGCAGGGATGTCATTGCGAATATATTGCTGGAATGCGTCGGCCACTCTGTGGGACAATGGCTGAGGAAACCATTGTTAGAAATGGGGCAGAAACGGCGGAATGAGACAGTGCTTACTTGAAGCAATTCTGTTGGTCGCCTTGATTTCGCGGGTATCCTCCAAGAAAAGCGACGGGGATTTGTGAGTGCAGGCATCACTGGGGAGATGAGCGACGACGTCGACCCCACCCAGCTGTGTTTATATGGCCAGCCAAGGTGTCCGACATCGTGCCCGGGGTGATGAAAGGCCTGAATTGCATTCGGAGCGCTGGACACAGCCTGTAACGTTCTAATCTCAACGCGGACGACTAACACGCATCATTAGAAGGACAAGGGCGCCAAAAAGTCTGTACAGGCGATACTTTGGGTGGTGTAGCGAGTGGACCCGGGCACAATGAGCGCTGAGGCATTGTCTGTGTGGAGATGTGGAGAGAGGAAAACCAGTGCGGCGGATTAGCTGTGGTGTTCCAAAAGAAACTCAGATTGTCCCATGCGCTCAAGCGAAGCCAAGTGCACTGCATCCTGACACAGATCGTGTGTCCTATTGCAACATAACCTGGACGCACAGTGAACAAGGGTAAATCCACAGGCAGTCCTATCATCTTTATTTTACCAACGCTCAACGGGGAATTAGATCAGGACGACTATCTCCAAGTCGCAGTACGCGACAATAACTATCATGTTTTCAGCGGCGCTCGTGAAGGGCTATGGGCATGACGAAATCTGGCGCGTGCATGTCGCCTTTCATCTCAGCTGCCTCATGTACTAGCGGGCGCGACCTACTCAGACGTCATGCCACCTCTTCCACCAAGGAAGCCAGTGGGTGGCAGGTGTGGCCAAGAACGCGCGAGCGGCGAACAACAGGAAGGTGCATACCGCAGGTGAGGCCGAGGTCAGAAGGACTACAGAAACGGAGACGATTCGCCAACCGCTCGGGCAGGAATTTGTTCTTGGTCCATCCGAGAGTCACGCTCGCGACAACTTTTGAATCTCTATTGAAGAAGAAAAGTCCTTTGGAAGACGTACTCACGAAAATGGTTGATGAGGACTCTTGCGGCGACTCAAACTCCTGAAGTCCAAGGATGCAGGCAAGGTTTGATTCCATCGAGCTACATGACGGAAAGTTTCTCGGTCCAATGGAACCTATGGTTCGCCTCGAGAAAGACGACCCCTCCAACAATTCCGCCGTTTCTTCGTGCCAAACCCTTACGTTGACCAAACGACTGATAAGCCGAGATATCACATCCTACTTCAATCACACCACGATATCAGTTCCGTGAGTATGCTTCAGAATTCCTGGCCCTTTCGAATCACAGTAAGTGGGCGTCGATCATGATTTATTACTCCACTGATATGGGGGTGTAAGGGAGCGTCTCTGCCCGAACAAGAACGGTATTTTAACTGGGTTAGAATGGAAAGGTCGAGGTCGCCTCTACAAACGAATGGAACAAACTTAACCTCCAATGATGCGGCGGTTGTGGCATCCCTATAGTGTTTTATGTGGACGTTTCTACACAATAGAATCGCTTGTCCAGAAAAGGAATGGGCAGTGGACGTCGAACAGTTCTAATCCGTATTACAGTCGCTGTCAATTGACGAGTATCCAAACGGTCCCAAGCGGACCAAAATGGGTCCTTGAATACAGTAAGTTGCAAATTCGGATCGGTTCTTCGATCAGTGATCGTCCATCTTCCTCCTGGACCCCATTAACAAATGTTCCTCAGAGTCAACCAGAGTGGCCCGTAGTGATGCAACTGACTCTCGTCTGCCACGAAGGTGGTAGCTAATTTATAGCGGTAAGTACTATCGATAAAATTCTTTCCCGGCTCACATAGCCGCAATCTAAAGTCCGAATGTTGGAAGAAGCTGGAGAGGCGCGCCACTGTCAACGACATGACAGTACTGTTGCGATGCTGTCGGATCGTGTATTTATGACTGGTCATCATCGGCTCATCATGCTGAGCAGACACTTCTCTCAACATCCGCCTTCACTCAGCACATGGCTTCTGCTATACAAGAGGCTGTCGCAGCCGTCCAGGAAAATGATTATGGCACCCGTAATGTATTCTGCTGCGTCGACCCATATATTCACTTATCGCTTTTCTAGTCGTCATCCTCATCGCAATCGGATATGACTACAGTAAGTAAATCACGTCTCTGCGTATTTCTTTATGTTGATCAATCCAAACATTGCCAGTATTGACTCTTTCAGACGAGGTATGCCTTTTGTACATCAGCTACATACGCGAAGACTTCACCGCTGAGGATATTCACAGATAGAATATATTTGGGTCAGCGGTTGGCGTTCTCAGATTGGAAAATCTTTTAATCTGGTTGCAGAACAAGCCGTGGACATGGGTATCTACGCTGTTCTTTCTTGTGAGCATTTTCTCCAACTCTGAGATGACGTGAGTTACCCAACGCGGGACTTCAGGCTCGTTATTTTGGCTTGTGTAGCGTCATGTGCGTCTCACTTTTCATACCTGGCATATTATCGGTTCCTGATCAGATACCTAGAACCATGGGTCTTTGTACGCGGCTTCAAGACTTCCACGTATTGATGTACTGACGCAACTTGATACAAGTCGGAAGTTCTTTCCTACCTGGCCCTACAATGGTACTTATTTAGTTAACGTTTTAAGAGGTTTTTTACGCGATTTCACTACCTTTAGGTGTATGTGCCCATGTCTCATCCTATGTGTGTCAACATTAATTCTGGGAAATTGATCGTTTTTAAACAGTTGTGAGTACATTGATAATTGTACATGGTATTTGTAATGCTAAATTGCGCTTCCAAGGCAGCGTGGTCCTTGTTTTCAACCAGTGGACCACCACCATTTTCTTTGCTGCAGCAGACTGTGAGATAGCAAGTTTACTTTTGGTCAGATGACTGACATTGGCGGATGCAGTGGTAATGATACTCCGTGTGTGGGCATTGTATGGCCAATCATGGTTCATCCTTGCTGCCCTCCTCCCACTCTATGCTACCGAAGTGATTTCTTATCTGATTCTTAGTGCCGTACTCAGTGACGCTCGGCATTATCCCCAAGGTACGTAAAACACACTATCTCGTACGCACGATGGGATGTGGCCCAATTATATAGGAGCTGTTTATCAAGTATTGAATTTCTCAACCTGCGGACCGAATTACTCTCCTGTCACCCTTCTTTTAACTTCGGATGCTGTCCAGATGTCCCTCAGCGTATTGACGTGTCTGTTCGTTGCCATTCGATACGTCAACGAGTCATTCAGGATGTACAGGGTGACGAAGAAATTCCAGCTTAGCTCGTACATGAAGATCCTTGCAAGACAAAGTATGCTTTACTTTTTGTCGTATGTCCTCTCCCGCCTCCCCTTCTGTTCCTTTCCAATAACGGTGAAATAGGATCCTGGCCCTTTCGCTCATCAACATGATGTTTGTGCTCAACGTCCCATTGAATTCAATGATCTGGGTGCTGGTGCAATATATACCCGCGTTTACGCTTGTCCCCCGACTCACGCTAAGTCTGCGGAAAAAGTATGCTCGCGAGCTTGTCCGGAAGGATGGAAGCGGTATCGACACAGCGTTTGGTCTCAAATCGGCTGGCCACGATGCTGTTCC
>JBBPTN010000420.1:0-17862 GCA_038094075.1 Xerocomus spinulosus
GAGATTATCGGTACTACTCGAAGTGGGCGAAGTATACTTCGTTCCCAATTTGGAGCTTTCGAACCACGGCGAAGCCACACCTCTCCGAAGTAAAGCGAACGAACCTCGAACTTGATTGGTCTCGACAGCAACCCCCCCCCCCTAATGTCACTAGGTGTGCCGAACCCGTCGCAGGCGCGGTGCAGGTCCAAACAAACAATAGAAAACCTAAAGTCAAAAGTATTGGTGCCTACTCGTATTTGTGAGTACTTACCTTGTGGGTTGAGCAAGTAGCAGGCAGGATGAATCAGTGGCGGTCAGTTGTTGAAGGTGGTCGAACGTTGACATTGAATTTGAAGGAAACGCCAGAAATACGGCGTCTGATGTTAATTCTGAGGCTGCAGAGGTTGATGCTGATCTTTGAGCACAATACAAGGTACACTAAACAATGTATCTACCTTTTATCAACGAACAATTTGTCTCGTTGTCATGCAAAATCAGAGCTACGGTGTCTGAGGTCTGCAACGAGTTTAACATATGCAGTATGCTTCTGACGTTGCGGCGCTATCTAAATGAGCACGGTTGTCCCGCATTCCGTAGTGGTGAGCACTGGTTGTGCCAGGGTGGCACAGTGGTGGGTGTCGGGGTGACAAATGGCGCGGGAACAACGGTGGCGGCGTGTTTTGCAGGGAATTGTAGATGTCTTGCAAGCTAACAGTGGCGGTATCTTGCAACGCCGTGATGCTGAGTTGGTATGATATGTACGGTATTCAGCAGCGATCCAGTTTTATCGTATTTATTGCAACAAGTACTCACGATTACTATCGGAGTTTTTGCAAGAGTGTGCTAGAATCTGGTGGTGCACACACCACCACTGCCTACACGACGACGACGATGAGGGCAAAGGAAACTCAATGGCGTGCCCCCCACCACCTACACGATGAGTTGATGATGGTGAGGATGAGAACAAGGGAGAAGGGGAGGTGGCCATGGTAGTGCGATGGCCATGGAACGGGCGGTGGGACGGAGATGGGATATGTGATGGGATGGTGATGGTGACGGCATAGGCAACAGGGTTGGTGACACGGTGGGATGCGGTGCAATGCGATGCGATGGTGACAGTAGTGGTAAGTACGGTAATTAGACTAAGTAAAAAGTGATCGGGCAGTGTGCAAGTAAATAAGCTGGAATAAGTGTGATTTAAGCCGTGTTCAAGTGTAAAGATCTACTTGCTGCAACTCGAATATACTTGAATGCTTGCGCTCAGCTAGGTGCCGCAAGTGCAGGTAAAGTGCTGTTCAAGCATGTTTAAGTAATGCTGACATTGCTGATTTAGTTTACTACACTAGTTTACCATACATATGTTTGCAGGATTAACGGCGATAAACATTTCAGCTAATCTCGCATAGCCGCTTGACATCACCGATACTGCTTGTTTCACGAACATCCAGAATTCTGCATGGGTATTTTGTGGCCATACGGCCCATACCCATACCCACACCTGCCAAAAACCCGTACTCATGGCCACGGGTATGGGCCACAGCACAGTATACCCCCTGCATGATGGTGGTGACAGTGGCACGGCTGCACAACCACAACCATGACAGCAATGGCCGCCCATCCAAGACGACAACAGCAAGTGCAGTACACGGCGTGAACTACTACCACAAGATGACAACGACAATGGCTTATGCACTGGCACCCACGACCAAGGCCACAATGATGATAGCGAAGGCGAGCAACATGCAAATGCGCACAGCCAGCATTACAACGATGACGACGAGGGCATGGCAGGTGCAGCGATAAACGGCCACCACAGTGGCGAAGATGATGGCAACATGCGAATGTGCCCACCACTACCACCATGTGACAATGGTGAGGGCAGGGGACGTGCAAACGTGCACCACCACAAGCATGTACACCACCGCATCAATGACAAGGATGTCAATGGTGATGGTGATGGTGATGGTGATGGTGATTGCGGGGGACATGCGTGCAGCCCGCATCGCCACTCCATCAACAATGATGATGGTGTGGGTCATGCAACGGTGTGCCAGTACCACAGCGACATCAATTAAGGCGAGGGCGGCAAAGAGTACGCAATTGTGCACCATCACTAGCAGTGATGGTGACAATAGCGATGGCGACTTGTGGCATGCGGAACATGCACTGGCACCTCAGTGACGGAGACGGCGGTGAGTACAAAAGATGCACACAACGCTCCATTACAGCGATGACGACAATAAGAGTAGGGTGGTGCAACTGCGTGCCACCCTCCGGCCATACCCACCATACCCACCGGTGTGGGTACCCATAAACCATGGTGGGTACTCATACCCTTGCAGAACCCTGCCAACATCCTCACCCACCACCTGCCTCTTTGGGCACTCGAACGCTAATGACAACCATCCACTGTGATTGGCGTCAATGATCACGAGGGCATACCTGGTCTTTTCAAATGCTCCCTTACTCGACTGCGACGACCACAGTGATAGTGATGGACGATGGTATGTTTGCCATCTGTGTGACGAGGAGTGCAATGGCGCATGTACCATGATGCCAATGAGAGTAGTGAAGGCATGTCGTACCATATCTGCACATTTATTGTTGACCACCTTCCGTACTGCATTCTGCCGAGTAGTTCATGTGTGTCATTTTTCAAACGCCTTTGTGCTGTGTGTAACTCGCATACCGAGTCTTGAAGACATTCTCTACAAGCGTCTCTACAAGTGTCTCTATAAGTGTCACTGCATATGCACGCGCAAATCGTTGACATTCAGTCCTGAGCAGTACACATGGGTCAAAACTAGTAAGAAATTGGGCGTTATGATACGGCGATAAATGTACTATGTAGCAAATATTATGATGTGGTGATCAAAAGAGCGACTCCGATGTCGGCAGTTCGAACAGATCATATGGCATGCTATAGTACAGCCCTCACCCACATCATCGTCATTTGCAGTATGCTGGTGGGTATGTCATTGCACTCGCCCGCTGTCGCCATCATCGTCAGCACATAGGCAATGGCAAAGATGGTGCATGTACCTTTGTATCCACGGCCCTCCTCGCACGGCTCTTTCCCCATGTCGTTGCCATCAGTGTTGCATGGTCGCGGGCTATTGAACCACCGCAATCAACGTGACAGCGTTCCCCTTGTAGTTGTGTAGCGGTCAACTGGCTGCAGTGACATTCTCCCTCAGGACGTCGTCTGATCCGCCTGCAGATGAGCGTGCAAGCATGTGCGAGAATCACTATGAAAATGAGTTTTATGGCTGCATCTGGGTAGAGTACTGTTAGCCTCTCAGTCAATAGATAGACAACCCATAGTATGCCTTTTAGCAGGTGAAACGGAAGTGTATGGCATGAAGCTGGGATACTTTGGTAGACATCGGCTTTTCTTGCACATCTGAAGATGCCCCCGCATTTGACATGATCTCAGCCATGGCACTATGCTCTCGCGCTATTTGTCGCACCCAATTTTTGGCGGCATCAGGAGAAATGACACGCGGTAACCGGTACTATTCTTGTACTATTCGGGCTTTTCCAAGCTTGGTAACACGGAAAAGCGCGAATAGTCAAACTAGTAGGCCCTTCTACTAGTTTGACTATTTCCCGGTCTACCGTTGGTCTACCGTCACCTATTATGCCTATCATGTCTATTCGGCAGCTCATTTTTCCATGCTTCCCAACTAAATTACTTGCATTCAAGTCCATGTACATGCAATAGGCATGAGAATGATAAGTTCCCGTAGGTTGCGACCCTGCACCCTGCACTCCCTCTCCTTTCTTTGGCGGTGGACGCGTGATCGCACTGCCTTGCACAGCCGTCGTCATGCAGATGGTGGTGGGCATGCCGTTGTGTCATCGCCGCCTCTATCGACACCCGTTGTGTGCAGCAGCAGCAGCAGCGCTCGCCATGGTCCAGTCACACTGCTCACGCCGTCGCCACTACCATCTTCGCTAGTGGGAATGCGCAGTTGTGCCGTGTTCGTTTCCGTGGTGTGCATGGTGTCAGCCATGCCCGTTGTTACAATATTGCCTACTAGTCTACTAGGGCCGTTCCCCTTAGGTTAATTCTCATTTTCGGAAGTGGCAGCGTGAGCGATCGAGTCACTGTCTCACGACCTAGGCCTTCTCCTAATCCAGCATCCGTCGTGATCTTTCTTATCACCCCCATCGCTCCCATCGTCCCCATCGTCAACCTCACTGTACTCGCCGTGATGACTTCGAACAAGCAAAGGATTCATGTCGCGCTCTACGCCCGTGATGGGCGAAATCCTGATACGTGCGTGACGGTTGCGACTTGCAATCTACGAATGGGCTCTTCGTTGCTGACACCTTTGCGATCTGACTAGCTATCATTGGGCGCTGATCATTGGGCCGAAGAAAGAGACGGAATCTTCGAGAGGAAATCGATGCCACGTAAAGAACCTTTTGGTCGAACAGGTACCGACCTGGGTATACGACGAGCAGAACATCGCCTTGACCATCACGAATATGATACTCGTTCGAGTCACCGTTGCGAAAGTGCTCGACGAGGGACGAGTGCTCGACATTTTGCGATCCGTGCCCGTTAAACAAGAGGACGGTTGGACATGCTCCAGTTGGGTCAGGGACGCGCTGCAGATGCTCGGTGAAGATGAAGGGGCGCTCGGAAAAAGGGTGGTTGAGTGGGAGAAGGTGCGCACCACCGCGACGTCATACTGTAAAGAGAAAAAGGAAGGACATCGGTTTGATGGAAAGGCAAAAGTTCGCGGGTACGGTGCTATTTTTCCGCCGACGTTTGACCTCTTGAAAGGGAAGGAGGTCATCTCTTGATCGTCCTTGCTATTTCTCTGCCCACCCGCCTTCCCGAAACTATCGTCATGCTAGCATGTGTTCCATTACGCCCCTTCTTTTCGTTTAGTATGAATATGCCTGCGCTTTCGTTCACGCAACGACCCGGAGCCTATGTACGACATGATCACGCCGACGCGTCACACTACAATGTTTGCGATGGTGTGGCCGCCATGACGCTATTGGGCTCATCTAGCGCGTCCACTTTCACCCCCATCTTTCTAACCTTGGAATGCGACCGCTATGCGACACCTTACGACGACCGCGATAAAAACAAGACAGCATTGGCGTAAGTACGAAAAAAAAACAGTCTATTTGCCGGCGTGTGTATGCGCTGATCATACGTCCCCGAAATACTTGAGGCGTATTCTCTCCATCTCTGACTCTTCCGGTGTCACTTCCAAGAACTTACCGACTTCCTCCCTCCAAAACAGGTTCCGTATATTCGCATTGGACGCCATAGAGTGTTCCCAATATGTCGGATACCATCCCGCAGTTTCCCAGTCAACGACCCCCACGACTTCATCCCCACGTACCAGAATGTTTAGTGTACTCAAGTCTCCATGCGTGAATACCGGCGATGGCCAAGGTCTGTCTTGCAATTCTATCATCCTGGAGACCTCGGGTATGTTTCCTGGATGGGCTCGTTCGTTGTTGCGCAAAAAGGAATGAAAATCTTGGATATGCTGGAATGGCCCTATGGTGAGGGAGTTTCCAGGGAATCGGCAGTCATACAAAGGACCCCCATCCACATTAGAGATTTGCGGGCCAGGCGCAGGGAGTGACCTTAGTTCTTTCATCATTTTCTTCAGCTGTGCGAGAATTTTCGCCTTGGACTCATCCGACATTGAGAACCAAACGTGTAAGAGCATATCACCCTCTACCCTATCCATCAGGATGTAGGTTAAGCCTTGACGTACGAATGCACAGTGAACCTTTGGCACAGGGATGGACGTATTCTCTGCCACAAAGGCAAGCGTAGAGGCTTCAGAAAGCTGGCGCAGCGGCCCATATTTGACACACAGGCGGTTTGTAAGAAAGAGAACGCTTCCAGCACGGGGACGAATCCGCCGAAACAATTTTATTGCTGTAAGAATCAGAAAGCGACGCAATGGCGTGTCATTTATGCCCGATGCAGAAGGCGGGGAAGGTGTAGAACAAGCAAAGTCATTCGAATGTTCTGAGGCGATCGCAGGAGCTGGTCACAAATAAGTTGCATGGATTGGGTGCTATCGTGGGCAGATACCTACCTTGCATTGGAGGCTCAGGTTAAAAACTGAAGCGTATCGCCGCTGAGTGGGAAGTTCACGCCACAATACGAGACAAACATGGCCCAATAATAAACTTTCAATCATGAAATGCAACACACAGAGCAGTGGAGGGGAAAGTAATAAAATAAAATAAAAAAACAAAAACAAAAACAAAAACAATGAGCAGCCTGCAGGTATGCAGAAGTAGAGTACTCTATCCCGAGAAATCGTGTCCTTGTGACTCCAGGCGCTTACAAAACCAAAGGAAAGCCTCCAGGCAGTTGTGATAGCACCCTTCCTCCATGTTTTCTTCTGTCGCCCACTCAGTGAAGTCTCTATTGGTTCGAATGGCGCGGCCAGGCGCTAAATCGGACAACATGGCAGCTTTCAGAACTGGCACCTGCGAGATCGCGTGGGTCGCACGGAATATAAATTGGCCGAATGGACACTGTGGTGGTTTGGAGTCTGCATGGCAACGTGGACCCTCTCCGTTCCGGCGCTGGTCTTGTGGAATGCCGCAAGTAAAACAGTACGCAAACCGTTCGAATTCGAACGCCCGTTTGAATCCATTGTAGTCTCCCGTGGTGGGCATTAGTGGACAACGGGGGTAATCATCAGGGACCACCCTTTGCTCGATGACGAAATGGTACGGGCACATGCCCCGAAGCGTTGGCATATACTTGTCCAGATCGTTCGTGCGACTTAGTCGAGCCTGTCGTGCTGCTATAGCGCCTTCGGCCCTTGCCATGGCCGGTACAGCAACGTTCGGCATGGAGGAGGCTAATAGAGCTCCTCGAGAAAGCGGCGTCGTAAGAGCTGGCTCTGGTAATTGCTGAGATCGAACCTGTTTGAATTCTTATGAAGTCATTCATGCCCAGGAAGAGTTCCGACATACTCTTATCATCTGCCTGTTTGCGGCAGGGGCGCAAACTTTCTCCAACACGGTTGCTGCCATGTTGATGGTGTCGGTGACATCCATGTCGAACATGTCACTACTCTGTGTTTTCTGTGTTTCGATCGAGTTGTTGCGGTGGAGCGTCTGGTCGATACGGTGAGCGAAAACGTTTCGGTCGATGTCGGGGCGATTAGTAATTACCCTTGCGGACTGGAAACCGTTGTGGACTTTCGAAGGTCCGGCGACGCTCACGCTCGGAATCAGACGGTTCGAAGTAGGGTTTTGGACGGAGTTGTTGGCGAATAGGTGCATCTCGCCTTGAGGGTCGCAAATATCGCAGGGAACTTGTCCAGGGATCCTCGAGCAGGTACGGGCCAGCTCTTTCCCATCCATGTGGCACATGAGCTGGTACACTTTGCATTCATTATTGTGTACCACGTCGCTGAGTTCCTTCTCGAGGCTGGTGTCTTTTTTAGACTCGAAAAAAGTTCCGCCCCTCTTGATCGTCGCGAAAAACGCATGGGACTCACGTCCGTCCCTACCCGCCCGCCCGATCATTTGAGCGTTCATCAGCAGGCTATAACTCGGCTCCGATATCACGACAAACCGTACGTTCTTCCTGTCGACTCCCGAGGCGAACGCGCTAGTACAAGCCATGACCTTCACTTCCCCTCGGTCCCAGAGGTCCAGATTGTATGCTTTCGTATTCCCTGGTTCGTTCAAGTTGCTATGAAACACGGCGCAGTTGGGGAATTCCCTCGAGAAAGATTCTGCGAGCTGGCAAGTTTGAAAGAATACGAGCATTCTTTCTTCGCCGGAGAGCCTGCTGCGCAACGCGTGCACCAACAGTCTGAGCGCTTTATCACCGCCCAATGGGTTGAGATACACGGTATGCAGCCCGATCTCCTTTCTGTTCGTAGGCGATCGAATTATGCCCGTGCTCTGAGCCGGCAGATTGTAAAATTTGAGTATGCGATCCTGGAGCACTGGGGGTGCGGTGGCGGAAAGAAGAATTATAGGAATTTTCATTATCGCTGCACATCTCGCGAGATTCTTCCATGCGCGCTTTCGGCTCTCGGGACAGCTGAGGTGGTCGTGGTGCTCGTCTATAAATATGTGGGTAAATGCGCCGCCGGTTCCCTCGGTGAGTTTGCTGCTCAGCATGCGTTAGAGAATGTTAGTGACCAGGGAACGAACGAGACTCACTCTTGAAATTTGGGAGAGAGCAAATGTTCCACCTGGACGAACACGAGCTGAACGTCCGGGGGAATAACGCTCGTCGCAGAGTAGCTTATCGCCCGGTATTTCTGTTGGGCTTTGGTGGACTGTTCGTCGAGGAGCACCGTGAAGGGACAGACGACGATCGCCTTGAACTCTGGCATTAATAGCGGAGGAATGAGCCAAAGAAGACTTTTTCCTCCGCCGGTTCGAATGGTCAGCATGAAATCTTGCTTGCCGATCATGACAAGCAAAAGCCCTAGCATCTGTGCTGAGCTCTTTTCTCTGGCGTTGGAGTTCCCCAGGAACGTCTGGATCGCAGCTCGAATGTTGCTACAAAGAGTGTTTTGATGACCGACATCTCTGTCAAGAAGTACGTTCTTTGTATGCAAATCTTGCGACAGCAGCAGTGGCTGGGTGTTTCTGATATCGCCGACATCGCCAGTTAATGAGCTATCTGGGGCTATGAAGTCGCCGAGGGAGTCGTCGCGCTCGTAATCACGACTGTCATCGACAATCTCTACCTCGTCGCTGTCGTTGTCGTTGTCGTTGTCGTTGTCGTTGTCGTTGTCGTTGTCATTGTCATTGCCATTGCTGTAGTTGCTGTAGTTGCTGTAGTTTTTGTTGTTGTTGTTGTTGTCGCTGTTGCCGCCGTTGTCGCTGTCTTCATCATCATCTTCAAGCCAGTCCATCTCCATAGAACTATTGCTCCGGCTTTGCTTCCTCCTTCTTTTCGAGCGCTTGCCATCGTCCTCATCTGCCATGTCTGCGCGTTTACGCCGCCTTCCAGGTAGATGAAATTTATGCTCTGTAGCAAACGATGCGAATGAGTGATTGTCGGCCGCTATTCTTCGCTGGGTAAGCGGCAGGCTCTGTGGGCTCGGCGTAGCTGGGACCAACACTGTTGGCTTGGGTGCGACGCTGGATTTGGATCCTTCGCTAGGTGCTGGCTCGTATAGGTCATCGATGGATGACGGGGGGGAAGAATAGAACGTGAACGTATGGCCAGCGTGAGGTTGGGGCGGTTGGGCGCATGGAGGGGGGGTGAGTTCAGATGGTGATGGAGACTGTCGGCTAGGTGATTTGAGAGGGGATTTTGGGACCTCCTGCGCGATGGTCGCTCCCGAGTTTCCCGCGAGACCCGAGAAGAATTCCGCTCTTAACTTTTGCACGACGATGTCTGCCACGCTGTGAGCGACTTCTTGCACGAACGCCTTTCGATCGAACTCATCTCGCGGATTGGTGGCCTGCTGTTTCTTCCTCTCGATGAGGGGTCTCTGAGGAGGGTAAGGGCCCATGCCCAAAAGACTGCCCCATTCTTCTTTGAACCAGCGATGGCCAACTAAGGCGCTGTTGGAGATTCGAGGAAGGGCTCCGTGAACGACTGCATAATGAGCAGCGTCGATCTCCGTGCTGTGGTCGGCGGACTCTGCGAGCACATCGTCTGCATAGACGAACGACTCATTCGGTCCGATGAATTCGTGCCCTAGCGTGATCATGCCTTGCCTGAAGTCGCTGGCGCCCCATGGACAATCGAATGCCATTCTATTACGCTTTCGAAGGCTTTCGTAGAATTGTTCCGGCTTGACACGCAATCCTCTCTCGACGCAAAGGTACCTGGAATTGCAGCATTCAGTTTAGTCGAAAAGGGATAGCATAAAAATAAGAATGAAATGAAATCGACGCCCACCTGCGGTATAGCTTGCGAGATTCTGGCCCGTACTCGACGCCTGCTAGCAAGGCTTGTGCTTCTCGAAAACCGCTGCCAAGCAAGGTGAGCACGATTTCTTTGATGGGCTCTGGCAGAAACCCAGGTGTGCATGAGTCCACCCCTTTGGAGTTCGTCGTCTTGCTGTATCTGGTGATCATCATCGCCTCATTTCCTTTGAAGACTAGATTGCGTGCTCTATCGGCGTTGGTGAGCTGGTGCTCGAGAAACTGTGTGACTCTAGTGGAAAGGTGCGTTCCGACGTATAAGAGGTGGACCACATCCCCCCAAAGGCTATCGGCGCGTTCGAGGAAACGCCGGACGCGATTCCTATCCCAAGTCCATTGGCCGTCCGATGATAGGGCGCCCAGCTTTTCGCGTTCGACTAGAGCGAAAAAAAACTGCGATTTTCGTTCCTTGAAAGGGGACTCCTCAAGGAACGAATAGCCTCGGGAGATGTTTTCGAAGTCGTCTATGACGTCGTCAGCTATTATGGGCGTCCAAGCGGTGGCACCGGAGAGCCTGACGAAGGCGTCTCTCGTGGATTGGAGCAGGGATTGTATTCCCTGTCGGAAGCGATCCAGCACGAGGGTCTCCCTCCTGATGGTTATGAATCGGTGATCGGGGGCGACGTAAACCTTCGGATCTTGCACCTGAGAGAGCGCCAATGCGGACGCGAACTGCTGTAGTTCGAATATGGAGTTGAATATCGTGGAGTCGCCTAGTTTCAAGGCCAGGTTGAAGTGTTTCCGTGCGCGTCTGAGAAGGAAAGAAAGAAATTTAAAAAGAGTGATTAGCAGGGGAGGAGAAGATGTAAACTCACTCTAGCACCGTTTCCCTTGGCTCTGTCCTGTCTTCGTAGCAGACTATTTCATGAAGAGTGGTAAGCCGGCAAAAGTATTTCAGCTTTGCGAGCAATGGGGTCAGGCTCTTTGCCTGCATGAACGAGCCGTCTTCATTCAGCGCCATCAGCCAAATGAAGCGTTCTAACGGGTTCGTCCAGCGAGAGGAGGTATTCGTTTCAGGAGAATGGACGATTGACCAACAGAAGGACTGATATGCCTCCATGGCGTTTTGAATGGTAGTTTCGGCATCCTTCGCCGCGATGAGCTTGAGGCACCTGATTAGCGTATTAAGGCACTCCTTTTGTCGCGTGGTGTACTTGAAATGGAACACCGACTGCTGGCTCTCTGTGATGCGTATGATCGCCCTGATCATCTGCACGAAAAGGCTAACATATGAATGCTTATCGCCACCACTGAGAAGTTTGAAGTATTTTCGTCTGTAAAGATCGCGTAGCAGTGATAAGTGATCGTGGTTCTATTTTAATGAGAGAAACGTACTGGTCATGCAGGTAGTCTGGACCGTTCAGCAATATTTTCGAGAGAGTAAAGGGCTGAGAGCACTGGTCAAAGTGGCTCGTGGTGATGCGGTGGTGCTCTTTCACCACCTCTTCCAATATCGGAAAGATGCCACCGAGTTCCTTATCCTCATGTTTCAACCGAAGCTTCACGACCGATCGCCGGTGATCTGCGCTTTCCCTAATCTGAACATTGAACTTATCCCAGTACGTGGCCTTCAGCAGCGGTGTTCGCACATGATCTTCACCCTCAGCGACCACCTCGTCCACGCATGCCTTAGGTAAGAAATGCGTGCGCAGATGCGTACGAACATCGAGATCGGATGAGGGAGCGAGGTCGGGGTCAACCTCGAAATACTTCCGACCCAGTCCGGCGAAAATAGCCTGAACCATGGACGCCCGATAATCAGACGTCCTCAGAACGCCGCTATGCCCATGTTTGTTTCGTCCGTGCTTGAGCATCACCTGAAGGTCGCATGCACTGTATTGGCATTCGGCGTCCACACTGCAGGTCATCCCCTGGACAGGCGCAGCTAAACCTTCGATGGTCGGCCCCCCACCGATCGGTTTCGGCACATCAGCTGCCGTCGTGAAAGCCCGCTTCTTCTCACATACGACTTGAAGAAGTTTCTTGTCCTTATCGTTCACTTTGTAGCCATGTCGCTTCTTCGCATGTCCGATGGCCATCGTCGAGGTGAGGCCCACCTCACATTCTTTGCATATCAGGATACGCAAGCCTGAGTGGAACCAGAGCCCAATCTTTTCTAGAATGTCGCTCGTCTCCAGATAGCTTTTTCCTGGATCGATCCTTACGTTCGCAGGTTTGACAGTAGGCTGCAGGGGGTTCGCGAAAGCCGTTTCTGATGTGGCGTTACGAATCCATACGAGGACAATATGGTAAGAACATACTTTCATCTTCCGACTCCTGCGAAACGTCGACTCTGGAGGGACCAGCTACTGGTGCTGGGACCGGTGCGACCAATCCATTGGCGCGATGGGTAGCAGGTCCGATGCGACTATTTTCATGGGCTACGTTCCATGTTGAGCGGTGAAAAACCAACGATGTGTTTAAATGCCGCCGCATACCTTTCGCTTTTTTCGTAGGGGCGTTCCCCAGTGCGGCGGTGATCTTTTCCTTGCAGATGCCCGGACCACGCGAGATGTCGCAAGCAGAAAGCTGCTCAGACGGGCGTGCTTGATATGGAAGGTGAGAAACCTGATGGTGATATTTCGAAGGGCACTTACTAGCCAATGCATTCGCATTCGCATTCGCATTCGCGTGTGAGTCTGCATCTGTTACATTGGAGTCCAAGCCGGTAGCCGTTTCCGGAGAAGACCCCTTTCTACAATTTACGCCGTGAGACGAAAGAAGGTGGCTCTTCATCAGCTCTGCATTCGCGTAGGTTTTCTCGCACTCGAAAAGCGGGCAGTAAAAGCGATCGTCGACCTTAGAAACAGTGTACTCCTTTCCAGCGATGAAGAATGGTGGAATCACCGCATGCTTGCGGGAACGATGATGACGCAGAGCATTAGCAGTCGGGAAAGACGACTCGCAGGACAGGCAGGTGAGACTGGGCATGGCGATGAGAGGATTGGATACAGTCACGATGTCAAGGATGGTTGAAGTTTGGGTAGGAGGGCATTTCTAATTACATGGCTTCGTATATATACTGAGGCACAAACCCATTCCTCCGTCAAGAAAAAAAAAAAAAAAAGTCTGATTTGTGATTTAGAAGAGGAGTATACAATGTAAGTGGTACGATACAGGTGGTCCGGACCGGGGACGAGTTACGGCTGGGTGTTGGACTGCGCAACTGGATTCAGTGACGGACCGAGGATCGTCTTGGTGACGAATTAATCGGGACGTTACTCAAACGGAAATGTCGGTCGGAGACGGCGGATATGTTTTTTTTTTATGTATGAAGACCCTTGCAAAGACCCTGACAGGGACTCAGGGAGTGCACGTAACCTCAATGTTGTGAAGTTTACGGTAGTTCTTTGTGGCCTGAGTAACGCCAAGAATCAGTATCGATTCGATTCACCGACTCGGAGTCGACGATCGGCGGTAGGAGGAGTAGTAACCAAAATTAGTTGGATACAACGATGGGCGCTCAAGCAGGCCACTTAGACAATCTTAAGCATCTTTGAGGATTCGCATGCGTTCGAATAAGAACGAATACAGCATGCATGGTACTCTACGGATGCATACGACGAATTCAATAGTCCATGTTTGACCTCACACGTCCTCTGGCCCAAAATCGTCCGCCCTTCCCTGATGTTCGCGCCAAAGGTCCATCATTGTTTCGTGGGAAGACGCAGAGCCCGGTTTTTCTTTATGCTCGGCGAAGTGTTGGAACGCCTGCTCGAGCGTCATATCTGGCGTTTCTTCTGGCGCACTGCCGACGCTATCGAGGAGCGCTCCCCATAGAAATTCATCATAGTGCTCTCTCAGCCGATCCTTGAGTCGAGAGAGGGCTTCTGGCATACTGATGCCATCTTGTGTATAGAGCAGCACGATCTGTCGCGTGACCTCGTCGTCGACAAGGCCAGTGGTCGTCTGCTTCCAGACCCTGTTTAGAAAGTCAGACGACTCGTATGATGGAATGCATATGATGCGTACCTTTGCCCAACCTTCTCGCCTACAAGTGTAGGTTCGATCTGAGACTCGCATTCGCCTGCATCGTCAGGGCTCCTGATTGCACTCGTCAGTCGTGTGTTTTCACCGGCGGATCCGCAATACTCACATCGACATAGCCTTCTCCCCTTCAGAGTCATCTACTCCCTGAGGCTCGCCGTCACCTAAAGGCTAATGTTAGTCAGGTTTTTTTTTGGCCATTGTAATCAATGTCCCTACCGTTCTTCATTTCGACCTCTGGCACCGTGTTCGACGAAGCAGGCGCGTTGTTCTCATTTTCGCCTGCCGCGCTCCTGGCCTCGTTAGGCTCTCTCTCCTCTCTGGCTTCTGGGGCCATCTCCCCACTCGTCCTTGCGACCGCTTCGCCTTCCATGTCAACGTCTGTCTTTTCGCCGGAATCTTCCTGACCTTCGGCGTTGTTTACACTTTCGTCTGCTGCGCTCCTGGCCTCGTTGGGCTCTCTCTCCACTCTGGTTTCAGGGGCCGTCTCCCCACTCGTCCCCCCGACCGCTTCGCCCTCCATGTCAACGTCTGCGTCATTGCCGGGTTCTTCCTGACCTTCAGCGTCTCGATCACTGGTTTCGTTCCATCGAATGAGTAAATGGGGAAAAAGAGAAGTTAAGAAAGGAATACATACTTGTGGAAGTGGTGCTGGGAGTCCTCCTTGGCGTCGAGGAACCGAATTGCGGGTTCCTGGTCTTCGCGCCACTTAGGAAGGGGGCCTCTTGGATCGGCCAGTAGCATCGGCTCTTCCCATTTTTTCCTTAATTTCGCCGTGTTGTAGAACGTCAATAGGTCTTGCATACTTCCTCTAAATAGTTTGTCGTAGTCGAAATGGGTGATTTTGCCCGACCACCAAGTTTGCGTTCCGTCGTCATTCTTGGGTGCGATCATCTCGGACGGGATTTTGGCGTTGCGGCTTCGGAGATCTACGTACGTTCGAAAGTTAGACACTTCTGATTCGACGACGAAAATTTAGTACTCACTGAACAAAGAGGCGTTATCAGGATCCACGGGACTCAGCGTTAGAACGGGCTTGTCGGCGCGGGGGATGTCTTTGATTTCGCACCAGAGCCAGTCGAACCGGTCGCGAATCAAGTACTCGTCGAAGACTTGCAGTTCGTCGTCCTCGTCGGGTGAAAAATCGTGGGCAAATAGCTCTTCGAGAATGAGCCGACGGATCACCATGGCTTGCATATATCTTGCGGAAGATTTTCTGACCGACTCTTGGACCATCTCGTTCGGAAGGGTGACAGGTTGATGATACTCGCCCTTCGCTACGCGTTTCCATGTCTTCCATGTCTTCATCCAGTACACGATCGAGTAGCAAAGCTGCGTCCACCCTCGTTCGTAACGCAGCGGAAGTGGAACGTAGCCTATGAGTGAGTGTTTTCCATTTACTCGCTGAAATACTGATACTTGACATCTCCTGTACTCCTTTCCAGAGGGGTGGGCGTATACTTTGGCCAGGGGCCGGTCGTACCAGATACCGATCGATCGCCATTCGTCATAAGCTTCACTCGTTATCTGGTGGCCGCCACAGGGTATGGAGAAGGTGGTGATGGGCGAGCTTCGTTGTGTAAAATACCGCGGCATGGTTGAAAGAAAAAAGCTAAGAAGTGGGGGATCAGCATCATACGCAGAGCCGAGTATTATATTCGATGGAGTGGCTGTGTGTGGTCTACTGGTTGACCAAAGACCAGGTGAGTATGGCCCAACAAGACCACCGAGCAAACAATGGAAACCATTAATTGTTCCAGAGCATTGTGTTGACCATAGATCTCGAGGACCATCCCTCAGACCACCCCTCAGACCATCTTTCATTTCATGCAAGAAAGAGATGCGATCAAAATGGCGTCTTTTTTTTTTTTGGGGGGGGGGGAATACACTATTGTTAGCCACTGGAGTGGAATACTTCACATGCTACACTGGAACAAATTTAATCTGGTTGCTCTGTTATATCGAAATATCTACCTCCAGCTCGGCTATACGAGAAAATAACCCAGCTCCGTTAGCCCAACGTGCTTTTCTCTCTACCTTTCGTCTATCGCGCTCCATGTCAGTCAGAGACGGATCTGTCCTCATCGCCTTCTCTGACTTCATCCCATTATCGATGTAGCAGAACAATGCGCCTGCCGCATACTGAGTAAATGAATACCTTACTTCTCCCTCGGAAATCTTCGTGTTGGAGTGGGTAATGATGGCGGACGGAATGAGCACTGTGGATCCCGGTGGAAATTCGACGACCACACCGAGCTCCTCTAGCACCAAATGCCCTCCTATCTTCGGGGAAAATTCTCCCAGGGCTGTGATGCTGCATATTCCAAACGAAAGGTTCGCCGAATCGCGATGTGGACGACACACAGTGGCAGGACCGAGATTATAGGCGACGGCTGGCATGATAGAGGGCTTATAGGGACGCTTTAACTCGGGCATAGCTGACCATAACTTTTCCAACGCTGCCTCGTAGTATGCATAAATTTTGGGAAAGAAGGCTTGAAACGCGCCTTTTTAGTCGATGGTGACGGTCAGAAAGTTACCGAAGGATGCGATAAGGGAACTGACGGCTCTGAAACCCAGCCAATCTCGACATCGCCTCGCTTTGTTGCAAGGCTGTTGCCGCATCAGAATATATGTTCGGAATCGAACTTTGCATCGGCGCCTAAGAATAGGTTAATGGAAGAGTTTGAGCGTATCGCTCTCCTCCCGAAAACGTACCGGCTGGCCCCCTCCATAGGATACTCCGGTGATCACAGTGTGAAAGAGACCGCGACTTCCCTGTCTCGAATCTATGAATTCGCCCCGAGGTTGCTCGTTCTCTACGAGCTTCCTGCTCTCATGATGGAATTCAGCCGTGGCACAGTCGAGGACCTGCTGAAAATTTCCTCTCGCCCGTCCAACTAGAACCGTGATGACGAAGCCCGACGCATCCAAAATGGCGTGAGGGGTACTAAAGATTTATCGTGCGTAAGTCCTCCTGCAGCCATGCGAAAGCATGGGCCGAATCTCACCAGCCGTCCCACTTTATGAGGCGATGCCCTTTCTGTAATGCCTCGGAAAGCGTGTATTCCGACTGTATGGGTGACTGCTTTCTGCTGCCCAGCCATCCGCCCTCGGCCGTTTTCAGATCCATACGGGACACGGGGGTTTGTGTCACTGAATCTGATTGAATCATAACTTGGACGCGCTTCTGGACCAGATGCTTTACTCGTGTTTTTTGAACTCCCTCGGATGCCAGGAGTGCTCTCCTTTTCGCCCTGCGCATCGACCTTGTATTCTTGGACTTTGCCTGTTTCGTAACCAATACGCCCTTCGCGTTGTTTGCGCCGCTGTCTTTAATGAGAATGTCGACGAATTCGCATTGAACCTCTGGATCATCAGATTTCTCCAGGGCTGTTATGATGCTGTAGGTAGTCTTGATCGTATCCATGACTTCGTTGATGCAGGTGCGAGAAGTGAGAGATGGAGGGGTGCTATATGAAGGCGAAAGGCTGAAGAATCCGCGTTCACTGAAGCGATGGCGTTTGCAAGAGAAAGACGGGAAAAAAAAAAAAGAGTTTGTTTCGTCGGTTATTTGTGCCCTGAACTAGCCGGCACCATTGGCGAGAAGAAAATATCGGACCACCCTGGTCGATATCTAGCGACCAAAAACCGCCCGACGCCAGGATAGCCAGCAGCTTAGTTTATGCTGGTAAAATAGTCAAACACTGCAATTTCTATTTCGCGTGTAGTTTTCAAACGTGTGGATGTACGACCACCACGGGAGACATCACTATCCTGATCGGGAATGAAAGCTATGGTTCACTTTGGATATAGGCCCACGATGGCCACAGCCCACTTTTGACAGTTGACAGTAGTGTTGCCGCGAGGCGAACCGAACTGAAACGATGTGTTTTTTTGTGTTGAGTTCGGCCGGTCTCGTTGTGTCGAGTTGCTCCGAAGCGGGCACTCGAAAACTTCGCAGAGCAAACTCGAACTTCC